>VMDR010015514.1:0-22236 GCA_007922815.1 Macrotus californicus | reverse complement strand
AGTATATACTAAAAATATTATAGCAACAGATGTCTTACTAAAATAGTTTATAGACCAGTGGCCAGCAAAATGGCAGAAAGAAGAAATATAGTAGAAAATAACAGGTAATTAACAAATCAGGTATATGTTATACACACATATATGCTGTTGGGATGTGTTTTTTCTGATGTCATACTTATTCTGAATACAAGTGTGCTTTAAATTTTGGGAATACACATAAAGCAAAAAATAATAGTTCCCACACTAAAAATTTCACTTAGGGCTGGAAATTTTTAAATATCACTTTTATCTTTTGTTCTTCAACACACTTCTTCATTGCTCGATTTAGACAGAATAAGAAATTGCTCCTGAGAAATAAGAAAAACAGTCATTTGAGTGGCTATATAATTAGGTTCTTTTATATGTTTCTGGTTTAAAGGAAGCCATGGTTATTTAATCCCAGATTAAAACATGCCCCAAAGGGGCAAAGGAAGAAGTATCATCAGGAAAACAGCTCAGCACCAGTTTACTGGCCGTGCTTGAAATTAAGGCCCAGCCCACGATGGCTGGGTGGGGTGAGGGAGTTGTCACTAACAGTAGCACCTCCGAGGAAGACTGAGATCACAGTTGTCATCACCTGTGGGAAGACAAGATGTTATGACTAAATACCAAACACTTTAACTCTAGAAATAGCAAAAACTCCTGTGATTATAATGAAATCTAAAAACAAGACACCTGTGAGATACTTACCACCTGATCAAATGTCTCATCCTTTTAGAGATGTTAAAATATTCTCAGTGAGTTGAACTTTTCACTTTACTATGAGTTTCCCTAAGGGTAAATCTTTAGTAGAAATAATTTGAGAACTTCCCTCGCATATGAAAGCTATCTTTTCTTGTCTCCTATAATTTTAAAAGGTATTTTTAAAATGTTCCTGGGATCAGACTTTATGTGGAACATGTCACAAGAGAGTGAATATTTATGATCAAATTGCTCTTCTAAAATGTATCATAAAATCGGGTTTATAGTAAATGTTCCTCAGACCATTAGCCGCCATAATTCTCTAGCCCTTTTCTTAGCTGTTTTATTAATAGTGTACAATCCTCATTACTACTAACTGTTACTTGTTAAATACAGACCCAGCCACCATAAGCCATTTTCTCTTCCTACTGCCTGTTTTATAAGATACCTATAAATAGGCTCAAAACCTACCTGTCTGGGATTCTTGAGCACTCGCCCTCCTGGAAATAGGGGACAGGGGCTCCATGGCCTCGTCTGGACTTTTCCATGACTAGACCTTAGTGAGCCTCAAAACTCAGCCTGGAATTATAACCCATTTGGTGAATTTTAAAAAAAAATTAACTGATCTCCTGATAACTTGCTATGCAAAAGGAAAATGACATTCAGAAAGAGCAAAAACAGATTGCCAGAGGAAAACCCAGAAAGAAGAGAGAACTCCTTTCCTTCTTCCATTATTACTTTTGATGTTAGTGTCACCTCACAAAGTCCACAGAGTAAAACTGGCGGCACTGGGTGTGTTTTACCTTCAGGCTCTGTCATCTGCCATGGGGAGTAAATGGAGGCACCTTCTAGAGGTCTCTGGCAATCCCTGAGGAAATCTTTCTGCTTCCTCACTAAAGCCCAGCAGGGAAGGCTCATGGCAGTTCAGCTCAACCAGATTGCTTATGTGATGAGGATGGACAGCAGGAGAGTGAAGCCATTCTGCAGAGTGGATAGCAAATAATCAAAGAGAAGATGGATTGCAGGAACTTCAAAGACTCGAGGGACACCATCTGAAGCAAAGTGACATTGATATCAACATTTAGGAAATGATAGAGGCAGATAAATTGCTCAGGCAAGAAAAAAAGAGATGGGATGACCCAGTTTAAGCAAAAAGTAATTTGCTAATCACAAAGCAAAGACAGAACACAATAGACCCCTCTCGCCACTCACACACAGCAGGTAGAGCCATTATCCAGATCCAGCGGTAGACAGAAAAGGAGATCAACTCAAACGTGGCTGGTACTCAAACCACAGAGGGCTTCTCTGGAACAAGAGCTCACCCCAGAGAAAAATTGGCAGCCAGTGCCACCTGCAGAGGAGAGATATATCTTCTGCAGGCACTAGCTCTCCAAAGCTGACAGCCTGATATATTCTGTTGAATAAATCGAAAAACTTTCAAGGGGTCTAAAAAAAGGTAGTCTGAAGTAGACTGCACTGCAGGGATCCAATCAAGTTAAGAATGTCAGAAGCCTGTGGCAACCTCCACACCAGGAAAAAGGCTCCCAGACTCAGTTAAGTGCAAATGAGAAAATATCACGGTGGTTTTGTTTCTTTGTGTGAGTATGTTTTAGATTTTTATTCAAGGTTTGTATGTTACGATTTTTTAAAAGACACAAAACTGCAAACTATTCTTTTCATATATGGAGAAAAGCTGGCACAGAAGGTACTTTTTCCTGGAGCACATTGCAGATATATTACTTTCCCCTCGAATTTTTCCTTCAGCTTTTTTGACACCACCTGAAACTGACTTTGCTGCCTCCAGGCTCTGCTCAAGCCCTGCCTTCTCCATGAATTTCTCCTGGATGAATCCAGCCCTCACTGATCTCTCCTGTCTCTCAACTAGTAATTTACTTATTGGTTGAACCCTTCCATGTGGAGCTAAATTAAATAGTCATGCCTCACTTAACGTCGGGGCTAGGAAATGCATTGTCAGGTGATTTCGTTGTGCGAACATCACAGAGTGCACTTACACAAACCCAGGTGGTATCGCCGATGACACACCTAGGCTACGGTAGAGCCTGTTGCTCCGAGGGTACAGGCCTGTACGTCTTGTTGCTGACTAAATGCTGTAGGCAATTGTAACACAATAAGTATTTATGTTACTAATACTTATTGTATCTAAACATACTAAATGTATCTGAACACAGAAAAGGTACAGTCAAAATATGAAAGAGAGGGTAAACAATGGAATACCTACATAGGGCACCTAGCATGCATGGAGTGTGCAGGACTGAAAATTCCTCTGGATCAGTGAATGTGAGAGCCTGGGACATTGCTGCACACCACGACAGCCTTTGCAAACACTGCGCTTAGGCTACACTATATTTATAAAGATATTTTCTTACTCTAACTTTTTTATGTTACAAACTTTAATTTTTTAGCTTTTCAGTTCTTTTGTCATAACACTTGGCTTAAAACACATTTTACAGCTAAACAAAAATATTTTTTTCTTTATATCATTATTCTATAAACTTTTTCTAATTTTTTACTTTTTAAACTTTTTTGTTAAAAACTAAAACACAAGCACACATATTAGCCTAAGTCTGCGCAGGATGAGGATTATGAATATCACTGTCTTCCCCTCCACGTCTTGTCCCACTGGAAGGTCTTCAAGAACAATCACATGCATGGAGCTGTCATCTCCTATGATAGCAATGCCTTCTTCCAGAATCCCTCCTGAAAGACCTGCCTGAGGCTCTTCTTGAGGAGGTCTCTCCCTGTTCAGAAATATGTCCATGCTGGTTTGCTTGGTTTGTTTCCTTTTTTCATCCCAGGTTTGCTTATAAACAGATGTGGCACCATGAACATTCCTCTCTATTAATGAAAACTTTGTTGTGGTCCAGGTGTTCAAACACTTTTAAGGAGCTTCTTGAGGCCTGCAAAAGGTTTTTGCTAAAGCCTTCACTGAACTTTCTCAGGGGTTCTCATTCATTTTTTCTCCTGTAGTTCCCTTTGTTCCTTGCCTCTTCTCTTCAGCTATGTGTTCCTGTTCCAGTTCCAATGCTCATTCATCAATTCCTCAGGAACCACCTGCAGGGTTACCGCAATCTGTACCCAGGTGAAAGTCATTTGTCATCTTCCCCACAACCTTGTTGACTTTTGTATCCTCCTCATCCTTGGCAAATCCTTCCAAGTCATGGATGAACCTCTTAAGTGTCTTCTTCCATATGTCATCATATCCTCCTTGGTGACATCACCCCAAGCCCAAGCAAGATTCTTGACGTAGTCACAGATGTTGTAATTTTTCCAGAATTGCATCAATGTCTTCCTCAGCTGCAGCAATACTCTGGGAAGAGGTAGTAGGCCCAAAAAGCTGCCTTAACTCCTCCATCCATGGGTTGGATAAAGAGGTGGTGTTTAGGGGGAGAAATACCACTTTGATATTAAGATGAAGATACCAATAAAAGGAGGCTGTCCAGGAGCATTATCAAAATGCAAAATCCATGTTTTTTTTTCCAAACAGTACTTCCTCATTTTCCTGGCACGGCAATTCAGGAGAACATCTAGGAAGAGGAGCTGGGTCATCTGTGACCTCCTACTGCTCCGGTAGCACCCTGACAGTGTGTGCATATCAATATGCATGAAGGCCCCGGGGTTCTCACTGTGCCAGATCACAAAGGGTTTCAATTTGTAGCTGCAGCATTGCCCCCAAGCAGCACTGTTATTCTGTCCTTGAAAACCTTGAAACTAGGCATTGACTTGGCCTCCTTATGGATAAAAGTCCTTTCAGGCATCTGTTTCCAGAATAGGGAGGTTTCATCTATATTGAATATGTACTTTGGCAGGTAATAGTCCCCCAAAATCAGTTTCTTCAGCTGCCTTCACATCAGCATTTTCAGATTCACCACTCATTTTCATATCAAGTAATTCTTGAATTGTTTAAACCACCCAGAGCTTATTATTATTATTATTATTATTATTATTATTATTATTGCTTAAAAAAGCTAATGTTAAGTGCTTACTATGGGCTAAATATTACATGTACTTTTTATTTTAGTTATCACTCAATCACAAGTAAAATGTTATCACCCCATTTTATAGATAAGCAAAGCACAGGGATATATAAATAACTTGCCAAGATCACATCATTAGGAACTGATGGAGTCATGAGTCAAACCCAGGTCTTTGGATCTTTTCATATCATCACAGAATAGTTCAATTGACTGCAAGCTCTGGGTTTTAACCACCCAGAGCTCGCAGTAAACAAGTACTAACCCTTTCATTGTTCTCCAATACCTACAAGGTAAAACAAAGTTCACACTTCCCCATGGCACGTGGGTTCTTTCACAACCTGGCCCATTTTACCTCCCTAGCCTTGCCCTGACCGTCCCCACTGAAGCACTCCACAGTCCCAATGTTCTCAACTGTGGAGGGTCCTCGGAATATAGTGTTTCTTCCCTCCCTTCCTGCATTCCCACAGGCTATATAGCCTCTGTTCAGAAAGTACTGTCTTTCCCCCACCCCCACCCCCTTCCCCAGTCCTTTCCTCAGTTATCTTCAAGACCCAGATGAAACATCAACCCCTCAGGAACCCTCCCCGGAGCAGTTACATGCTTCTCCCTGTGCAAGCACCTCGTGTCATATGTAGCTCATGGCAGACATGTCACAGAGAGAGCAACTGACACACCACTTTAACTATTTCTCTCTCTCTTTGAAATGAATGAATTATTTGTTTATCTCTCTTTTCATAACGTGTGAAACGCTGGAAGGAATGTTCCATATCTTACTCGTTGCATTTTTTAGTGCCCATCACATAATGGATATTTTATAAAAGTCGGATAAATGATTGGCTAGCTGGAACAGTAGGAGGGTGGTTTCCAGTTATTTGCCTATATTAACGCAACTCAAATTGTTCAAATAAATTTTACAGTAGGAGAGACCTTCTAAAAAAACGTATTTTCTTAATCCTGGCTCATCTAGTGCCCTAATCTCTTCTTTTAAAACACATGTGTGTATGCACACACACACACACCCTCACACACAAGAAATGTCCTTAAAGGGAAAGTCTTGATGTAGGAAGTATGCTAAGCATCCACCAGTCCTTGATACTAATAAATATTTAAAAAACACTGAGCTAGAATAATGACATTTATTGCTTACTCTGAGCCTCATGTCTCTCACACACAACACCCTGTGACATATGATAATTATTCCCACTTTACAGGTGAGTGAACTGCCTCTCAGGGCACATGAGGACACACGGCTAAGAAAAGTTCAAACGAGGATCTGAAACCATGAATCCCTGACCTGCAGTCAATGCTTTTACCTGCTGTTAAAAGTGGGTAGCACAAGCAGGTAACATCACAACTAGCAACACAATTCTACAGGGTGTGACTTTCTCTTCAACAATTATGTGAACACAGCTTTAGTATTTGCTTGGACATGTTAGAGGCAAGGTCTAACCAGCAGCTCCACCATGCGTTCAGTGAGAGAGCAGTAGCAGAACGGGACAGTATGCAAGTTCATTTGATGCCACATGGTTTACGCTGCCCAGTTTGTGATTTGTTTAAAAAAGACAAGTTGCCAACAGTAATCTGTAATGATTTCTGCAATGAACATGAATAAGAAAGCAATGTCTCTGTTTCAGGTCATGTTATTTGAATTATTTCCAAAAAATCCAAAAACACTCCTAGCATGTTACAGAACAGAATTCTCAGTATATATTGTCACGACTATTCCTAGTTTTAAGAAGTGATTTGTTTCCTGCCCCCATCCCCGCCCCCCACCCCCCACTGAAGAGAATGAAGAACGCAAATAAATTGGACCTTAGCTACACTGTGGAGGACCTTTGTATAGAACTTGGTTTGCTCAGCTTTCTCACATAACTGCTTAGAATATTAATAAATACTAGAAATTCAAAATGAGAAGAAACACATACACTTTGCCTTAAGAACTCTGTGGTAGGCAGCCTCCAAGGTGGCCCCCAAAGAGCCTGCCCTTATAGTTTCATCCGCAAGGGAATACAGAAGTCATAGTGTGTAACTTACAGGGCTAGGTCATAAAAGAAGTTTTGGCTCCTCCATCTCTTTCTCCCTCTCTCGCATTCCCTCCCTCGCTCTGGGGGAAGCTAACTTCTGTGACATGAAGCTAGCCTAGCTGCCTCTCAAGCAGTTCTATTGAAAGGCCCACATGGTGAGGAACTGAGGCCTTTTGAAAAGGATTAAAGAGGCTCTAAACTTGTCATTGTATTTATGGGTTTTTACAGAACTTAGCTATAGAATGCCAAAGAAAATAAAGTATAGTAAAACTTCTGTATTTTAGGTTTTACTTCTCTATCTGAATATAAATTAACAACAAAAGTCTCAGCGCTTTAGGTGTTAAAAGACTTTTTTCTAATAAAAACATGAAGCCAACAAAATCCAAAGAAGTGCCTCATGTCTGTCCATGATACGTTGGACAGTGTGAATCTTTGTGAAAGGAAGACGGCGTTTGAAAAGGCTAGGATTTTACTAACTCCTGGATTTTACCCCATTCGAGAGTCTTGTCTTGAAGCGTTTGAAAAGAAGCCACACCTGACTGAAAAGATCTCATTGAAATCACATGTTCTGTTTTGTGACTTGGAACAGAAAAGTGATAACGAAGCAGTGTCCTTGTCAAATAATATCCCTGACCCTGTGAGCAGGTCAGGAATTATAGGCAGCTCGGCCATGTACCTACACCAGGTGAAGAAATCCAGAACTCTCACTGCAGCCAAAATCTTGGCTTCTTACATTAATGTACACTGGTTTGGTGAGGTTCCTCGGGATATCGTACAGGCAATCTTTAAAAATATATTTCTTTATTTAGAAAACATTTGACTCAAAAAAAAAAAAATCAGGATAGTCTTTCAGAAATGCTGAGCCACAAATCGAAGTGTCCTTCTTTGTTAAAGAAAGTAGCTCCACACGTGATCACCAGAATTCACTGCTTCCAATGGCAGCATCCCTGGTATCAAAGGCTCTGCCAACACTCCTAAAAAAGTGCCCGGTTTATCTCTCTGAAAATTACTAATATGAATAGAGTCAAGGCCCCTACTATACAGAATTTCAATGGCATTCATGAGGCCAACAGAACTGAATTTCAATCTCAGATTAGTCATTTTTTAGTAACGTAATCTGAACAACTTCTCTAACCCCTCTGAGTCTAGTTTTCCCATTATTAAAATGATAATAATAGCTATCTAAAAATGAATGCCAATGATCAAATATAATATGTAAATAGGTCTAGCATTGTGCCTGGCAATGTTTTCAGTTGATTTAAACTGACTGAAGATCTTAAAACTTCTCTTATTCCTTCTCCTGAGGCTCCAACAATAAATTTTCCCAGTGATCTGAGAGGCTTTTCCCTTCGGCCTCATCACCACCACCTGCAGTGCTTCCAGGACTGGCAAAACAAGGGTTCTGCTAGACCACCTGGCCAAGAGGGCTTCTTTTCCCACGGTCAGCCCACAGCTGTCCCAACAAGGGAACCCCAACAGTGTCACCTCTCTTGCCTCTCTGATATGGACATTTTTGCCACCCACACCAGCTCCTAGCTGCTCTTTCAAGGCATACAAGAAAGCCCATCCACTTAACAAGGCAGAGCTTTCCTCTGAGCTATGTATAGCTGTCTCTTCCGGATGAGCAGGGCTGCTCCAACTTACATCTGTCGTTCTAACTTTTATTCAGTTAGCATCCCACATCCATTCGTTCTAACTTTTATTCAGTTAGCATCCCACATCCATTCATCTGACCATCTGCTTTGCATATGAATATCAGGTAAAGATACAACATGACAAATACAATCCTCCATTGAACCCTTAATTTACTTTAGATTTCACAACTCACCATTTGCTAGTGTGTAATTCTATTATTTTTAACGAACATTCATTGAGTGTCTTACACTTCACCAAACACTTGCAAATATCTATTTGTTCTTCACAAAAATCCCACATGGTAGGTAGCCAGATACTATTGGCCTCACTTTTTTAAGATGGGGACAAAAAATATAAATCAACTGGTTAAAGCTACTTGGCTAATCCATTGACAAACAAACTAGATCCTAGGTCTTGGGTTTTGAAATCCATGCCTTTCCCTCTATACTATGCTGTCTTCTAGTGTCACTGAGTACTATTTTTTATCTAGCTGGTAATAAAAGTAGGCCAAACAAAAGGAAGCCTCTGAAATTAGCATCAGGGTATGGGTATCAAACCAAGGTATTAAAGAAAGCAAAACTGCACCAAGAAATGCTTTTTTTAATTTGTCTTAAAAATTTTCCATTACTTATAAAAGCACAAATATAAAGCCAAATTATTTTTTCAGATTATAAAAATTGCACATGGTAATTACAGAAAATATTGAAAATATAAATAAGAAAATTAAAAATTACCTGGTGCTCCTTGGAGTGTGTTGGATATTTGTGGACCTTTGTGAGCAGGGGAGTGATGTGAGGTGACATGATTTTAACCTACCCATGCAGCTGCTCTGTGGAGAGCAAAGAGCCCAGGAGACCGAAGAGAGAAAAGCTAGGGGGCTGTTGCAGAGGTAAGAGAGGCTTGGACCAGATGAGACCATTGTTGGTGCTGACATGTGATGTCTGAAACTGGGGTACACTCTGAAGATACAGTTGATGGAGTGGATGTAGAATATGAGCAAAAGAGAGAAGTCAAGAACATCTCAACAATTTGATGCAATAGGAAAGAGAAGGTGAGGAGCAGGTGTTGCAAATACCAGTCAAGAACTCTGTTTCAGATGTGTTGTTGTTAAAGTATCTGTTTGTCATTCCTGTGGAGCATCTAGTGGCCAGGTAGTTGGATATGTGAGCCTGGAAAGCAGAGGAGAGTAGAGGCGCGAGATAGAAATGTGGACACATTATTATGGTACCACACTGTCTCAGGGCACTAATGCAGCTTGAATTTAGTCTCAAACAGTAGCTATAAAATTCAAAAAGCTGAATAATCAGCACAGGTATTTTAGTCATCTAAGGTCAATTTGAATCAACTTGTTTAAATTAGTAAACTATGTGGCTGAAAATATTAAATTGAAAATACTACCCTTGAACAAGCTGGGTAGAGCCTCTACAAAGATGTTTATCTCCCTAATAATAATTTGTTTATTGATTATTGTATGAAATTTTCCCAAACATCACTTGGTTTTGTTAGTTTTGTTTTTGTTTTCATTTTGTTTGTTTTGTTTTGGAACTGAGTATATCCTAATTTCTTTGTATTTATAAGGCAGACACAGTTGTCCAGATACATAAAACAATTTTATTTTGAAATTATTCATTTTAAATAGCAGCAATTGCCTACCCTTTCACTGTCTGGTTTAATATTAACTCAAAAATAATTTCTGAATAACAAAGTACTTTTATCTTTTTCAGCTTGCAGCAATCATGACTGAATCAAACAGCTGTGTGGGGAAGTGTGCAAAGGAGTCATGTTATGTCTCAAACTGATCCGTGGATCATCAAGCAAACTTCTGAGCATAATTTAGCTTCCTATCCTGTGCCAGTAAAAATATGCTGGTCTGCATGAGACTTACAATTCTCATTGAAATGATTACATTGATCTTTTGAAACATAATACATACATACATAACTTTTCACATGAGAAGCCGGGAAGCAAAAAAGACATAATAAAATTTGGAAGAAATAACAAAGGAAAAGCTTGAGAGAAGTTAGACTCAAATGGGCAGTTTCAACATCACCAATTAGAAATAACGACAGGGGTTCACCAGCTGATGGTGGTAGAGAAGAAAGAACAGCAGTGATGCACAGCTGAAGAAAAAGAGAACATTAAACACCCTTAAAGCCTAAAAAGACACCTGCCCCTACGGATACCTGCACTCAATGTAGGTGAGTGTTTGAAGAAATGACACATTGCTGTTGTGGGCTAACAGCTATCTCCCCGAACCTTATGGGTCTGTAATAGCATCAGGATGTCATGAAAAGAGCAAACCAAATGGTGTAGCATAAGAGGCCCAGGGAGAAATAGCACAGTCTAGTGACAGGCTAGGCCATTGATGATACAATAGGGGGTTCGTAACAATTGTTTCCAACGTGCGCTTTACGATAGGCACCATGCTAAGTGCTTTACATGTATTTCATTTACTCCTCAAACAACCTTGGAGATAAGTTTCATCACTCTTTTACCACTACAGCAGCCAACTCCCTGAGATTGTCTACATCGTGTATACAGAAGCAGTTGTACATGACACAACAGAACTGCTTTAGGCAGGCCTCTACTGGGTACCAGTGATAGAAAACCATCCTGAACAAGCTTAGGGGGAAGAAGAAAGTGCGTTTGGCTCATATAAGCAAACCGGGTTCACAAGGGTGGGTGCAGCTGTTTCAGCGGCACTGGCACCTGGACTGGGGAGTTGCAGGACTCTGCCACTGCTCTCTGCCTCCCTGCCTGTATTGGATCAGTTCCCTCCTTCTTCAAAGTGGCTACCTCCTCATGGGGAGAAACAGGGCTGCCGGCAGCTTCTAGCTCATGTCTCCCAGCTTCAACCCCCAAGAGAGATGCCTTCTTCCTAAACCTGGACCAAGTAATTGGCTGGCCTGCCTGACTACCTCAGCTGTTCACATCTCTAACCTCTGCATCAATCATGGCCAGAAGGGGAGGGAGCAGCACACACAGGCCCCTGGGGGACCCTGGTGCGGGAGACCACCACAGATGGTACACACAACACTGTCTTAAGAAATGGAATCACTTCCCAAACAAAGTCAAAGAGAAGCAGATCATTAAAAGAAAAGAAATGGGACCTCACTACGTGACTTCAGAAGTTTCATTCCAGAACAGTCACGATAGATGAATTACTGGTTCGTCTGCATTATGTGATAGCACAACACAGAAAAATAAAATGCAGTCGACCCTTGAGCAACATGGGGGTGACAGGACCAACCCCTCACAGTCCAAAATCCACATACAAATTTTGAGCCCCCCCAAACTTAACTACTGATAGGCTACTGTTGACCAGAATCCTCACCAATAGCATAGACAGTCAATTAATACATATTTTGTATGTTATATGTATTATATACTGTATTCTTACAATAAAGCTGGAGAAAATATTAAGAAAATCATTAGAGAAAAAACATTTACAGTATTTATTTAAAAATATATATATAAGTGGACCTGCACAGTTCAAACCTGTGTTGTTCAAGGGACCACTGTACTTCAGAATATTCACATTCTCATTTTTTTTACCTATGAAGCAACACTTCCATATATAATTCTCTTTCCGAAATATTAAGGAGTGAGTAGAGGTTTTAACTTATGGAGTTCCAGTCTCCTTTAAGATCTTGATTAAATCTATGGACCACGGTCTGGTTTGAAACTTACCTCCGAGCTTTAAATCCACCCAGCTTTGAGATGCTACTCCGCATTTCCGCTTTGCCAGCTGCCACCTGTTGGAGCCCACCTCTAGGGGGCGCTTCAGGGAGACTGTAAGAAAGGTCTTGCTTTTTCCTTTCAACTTGCAAGTTCCTTGGGCACCGCCCAGCAATGCTTTTCCGCCCAGCAATGCTTTTCCACCCAGCAGGGGCAGTTTGTTTTTGAAGCCGCAGCTGAGTCCAGCGTGAAGAACCAGCCTCGTGGCATCCTCCCTTAGAGACCCCGCACCAACTGCCCGAAGTTCCTGCAAAGGGTGCTAGGTCCCAGGGCCACGTCAGGAGAGGCTCCTCTGAGATCTTCGTTTCAGGTCTGTAGGGGCCTGTCCCCATATTTCTAAATTTTCATTATAATACCAGCCCCTTTCCTTTGTTTCTCCACCTCTAGGAAAAACAGCAGCTTCCTGCAATTGCTACCTCTGTGATAACTTAGAATTCTCTTTTGCCTTTTCAGTTACCTTGTTAATAACTTACGCTTAGTTAATAGTTCCTTATATTACATTCTCTCTAGTAAAATAGCTGGTGTGATTTCTGTTTCCTAAATAGATAACTATGGCCACATTCCCAGAAATATGCATAATACTACTACTCGTACACTCCATAAAAATTTTGTGTTCATTGATACTAAAATTCATCCACAGCCACTTATGAAACCCATGAACCCGAGAATAAGAATGTAAGGGTCTGATTCAGGACATGTTCAGTAATGGTTCTTAGAAACCAATTTGAAAGTGCTTGTGTTCTAGGCTATTGCTCACTAAATCGCTCAAGCAGTTTTATAAGTAAATGCATTTACCTGTGTTGTGTGCTGTTTCCTGAAAAGTGGCCTTGGCATTTCAACTGAGACATCACATTAGAAGACTACATATTCACCAGGGAAAAGTGCTTAATAAATCATGTTCCTGAAGGGGAAGTTCATGGTTTTGAGGAGCTTCTTTTTGATCGTGGTTTATTTTCTGAATAACTTTAGAGAACTGATTTTTAAAAAGTCTATTCTTGTAATGTTTTACAGCCCTTATTTTGGCAGGTCCCAATGAATCAAGTTCTCTTCGTTTAAGTAGACTCAAGGTAAAAGCTGATATTAAGATCTAGAAAATCGTCGGGCTGGTGTCACGTGAGAAGCGTCATCTTTTTCCTCTAACAGAGATCGCTCTAAGAGGAAATGTAGATTCCCCAAGAAAAGGGCAAAATGATCTTGTGAGACACAGAAAGAACTTATAGAGCTTTTATTTCTATTCATACTTTATCTCATGCTTTCTAAATTTTTATTCTTGTGCATGTTTTATAATGTACATAATGTATTAGCTTGGTTAAGACATGTAAATATTTTGTACATAAAAATCATGAATATATTCTCAAAGTTTTTAATAGTAAGGGTCTACTTTTTTAATATTCGGATACCAACTGCTCTAATAATAAGCAACTACGTGTTTGGAGCAAGGATCAAAAAAATTCAGCTGCAGGCCAACTCAGACCCATGGTCTATTTTTGTGCAGCCCTCCAGGCTAAGAATGAAAGAAGGAGGAGGAAGGCGAGAATACATGATGGAGACGGTATGTGGCCCCCAATACTAAAATCTACACTAACTGTCAGAAAATCTTTACCTCCTTCTACTCTGGAGTGAGCCAACCTAAAACACCTCCAAAAGTCCTTTGAAAACACCTTTGAGAGGAAGAGGGATATTCTCTTTCTCACTTGATTAATGAAATTGGTACAAATGAGAATAGAGGATGAGGACAAGATTATAGGTTAATATTTATGGTCCAACCATAGATGTTACAGACAAAAAAAAAAAAAATCATTTGAACAGGGATGAAAAGTCAAGAGCAAACAGAGCAGCAGTGAAGACACTGATAACTTCCATGAGGGTGATAGAGGCTCTGGAAGGGGGGCTATTACACTGGCCCAGAGGATCTTACAATTAAGCTTCATTCTGTGAGAAAGAAGTAAGTAAGCAAAAAAGTAAGTTGGCAATGGGAGTTTTGTATTAATATCCATGACTATAAAATTTTGTGATGACTATGTTCAAAAAGTGATTCTGAGTCCTTAAAATTAGAGTAAATTATTTTCAGTACCCTCTATTAAGGAATGGGAAATACATGCATATAAGAGAAAATGGCTGAAATAAATATTCCTAAACTTAATAGGTTAATTCACATCCAAGAAACTTGGCTATGCAGAATGACTTGATGCCCAGTTGACCAATTCTTGGTAACATAAAGATGGAAACAGAAGCTTAAAACCAAAATGCTGAGAACCAATTCATTGAAGATGCCCCTTAGTAACTGTTAATGAAGAAGAGAAAATTAAAATATAGGGTAATTAGGCTACCTATGTTAGGGGCAATAAGGCTTAACAGTAGACCTAATTAGCTGTAATAAGTTACTTCTATTCCATTTTCAAGTTCACCGAACATGCTATTCATAGTATCTAAAATCTGGAAACTGGGAATATATCTGTCCTTTGACCACAAAATCAAGTAGAATTAACCTTTTCAAATTTAAATGTAAATGCCTAATAGAAAGTATGTACCAACTGGAGTCTGGGACTGCCAGGCTGGAAAGTTTTATTGCTCACTAAAGCACCATAATAGAATGTGAACAGCTTGAACACAGGGGTTATGTCTGTAGCAGACACTGCCAGTCAACTACTACTATCCATTCTACCTACTTCCTTTCTAACGGAACTTCAATTTTGTTCGAGGCAACTGTGTAGTCAACTGAAATTATCCAGTCTCCCACCTATGAGTGGCCATGTAACGGAGGACCTGCCAATTAGTATATGGACCAAGTCCCTAAAGAGGGCATTCCCTCCAGAATAACCAGGCAGAGCTTACAGGCAGAAGGCTTTCAGTTCTTCCACCCTCTTTCTTTCTGGAATGCAGACTTGGGCCTAGAGGAACAGAAGCCACTCAACACCACAACAGGAGCCACATGCTAAGGCAGAGCAGCAAGAAAGCAAAGCAAGCCTATCACTGGCAGCATCGGTGAGGAACTGAACCAGTTCTAGGGTATCTATCTCTGGCCTCTTTTTTTTTTTCTTATGTGAGAGAAGAAAACTTAATTTTTTAAGCTATTGCTGATCAAGTGTTCTGATCTACTCGACCTAACATAGTTCTGTCTTCTACAGTGTGTCATTATTATGCTATGTACAGTATTAAGTGCTTTAAATGTATGACCTAATTTCATTTTTAAATAGCTTAGAAGGAGAAAAATATTATTCCTTATTTGTAAGGATGTTAAAAATTCCATCAAGAAGACCTAACTAGTGAAGTAGCAGGACTCAAAGTCAAATCTACATCTGAAGGCCTCCCTTGCTCTTTCCACCATGCTAAGTAAACCCAGTGCATGGCAGGTGGACAAGTGTGCAGTAAGTTTTATTTGGGGAAGTTTGTATTGTAGACAGCCACAGAGACTATAGGAGTGTCACTCTCCTGGTCAAAGAGCACATTTACTTACTCATCTAAAATAATGAAGTCTCCCTGCTTTCCTTGGAGATTTGCTTGTATTCCAAGGTAATAAGAATAAGGTCTTCACTGGGGTACAGATGGGCCAAATCTGCCAACATTCCCTTATAAGCTTAGGGGTTTCCTAAGCTCTAGGTTCCTCAGCTGTAGCACGTACCCCTGTGTGCACAGTTTTCCCCTGGGCCCACATCTGCACCACTCATGAGACTTGGGGGCAAGGGAAACTGATGCAAACACTAGACTCACCCATAAACTGTCTAAATACATATAGGCTTGTTGTCTTTACTGAAGAAATCTGTGGAAATGTGGCAGGTCCACCTAGCAACCACAGTAGTTAGTCATTGCTGCTCAGAGTCTGGTTCACCACTTTCCAACAGACAGGAGATATTTAGGTGGTCCAGTTGAGATATCTCTTTTTGACCCAACAGGATGATGTTGAAAGAGTCAAGAACCTACCATTCAAGTACCTCATACAATATTAACATAATTCTCCCAAAGCAGTAGTTCTTAACCTCTTGGAATTTATCACAGTTCTGAATTCTAGAATTTTGGCAATATACTTGAAGGGATTAAATACCAAAGTCATCATCATCATCAAAGTCATTAACAATAATACAAATCTCTATTAAAACATAATATCTCACAGTTTCAATAAAGCTTCCCTAGCATGACCTCATTCATTCTCTGGTAGCCTTTCTACAGGACCTGTTAGGGTAGAGCTGTCTCCTACCCTGAGCTTATTTTCTCATATCCTCATAGTGTAAAAGATTTCACATGTCTCAAAAAGCACATGCTCTTTCTTTAAAGCCAGTTTTGTGTTGACTAAACTGCATCATGCATCCTACTCACTCTCCATTACATCTCACAGAGCTGAGTGGCAGTATTGAGTTGTACCGAAGATAAAATGTTATACTTTGATAAAAAAATGTTGTCTCATATAATTTAGTGAAGGGTTCTGCCTAGCACACCAGATAAGGACCGCTGTTCTGGAGTCTCTGGACAGCACATCAACATTTGCTGAACACTCACTGTGTGTGCAAAGACTGATATTCCAGGCACAGTGGAGTATGATGACAGATATTTTTAAGTGGTCCCTGCCATCAAAGGCATAATATACTTTGGAAAACAGGGCATATGTGAAATAGCCAAAGAATTCATCTATAAACAATATTATTCCAAGAACTAATTAATGCAGTGAGTGTAAATCTCCATCCACAATCCAGGGGCAGAGAAAACATTGAGTTTCTTTATTATCTTCAAATAAACTAAATGCAGCTCCAAATACCCAGCCTACTAAGTTTTCTCTCCCTCCAGAATGCACAGAGGTTGTGTGTGTTATAGCTCCAAGGAGAGAAAGGGATCCCCATCTTCACTAGTCGCTCCTAAGGCCTGGCTAAGATCATTCCTTCATTGGGACACAGGAGTCTTTGGCAAGTGTGGGAGGTGCTGTGCCCAAACTGAGCCGTGTGGCCTTCTTCTCCTCCAAGGAAACCCCCCACCCACTCAGAATTTGTTTCCATGGAGGAGTGCCAGGGGACATTCCCACTGTGATCTGCCAGCTTCTTTCCCTTCCTCATCATGGAGAAGATCCATTCTTCCTCTTGTCTCCCCTCTTTCTCCCTCTCCTTCTCTCTACTTTTTTTTTTCTTGGACATTTAGCATCATCTCAGTTATACTTTATACAATTATTAAACATACAACAGAAACTGACAATTAGATAGTGTTCATTATGTGTCAGACACTATTCGAGTACTTTATTATATTCACTCATCTGATTCTCATGCAGCTTTCTGAGAGAGCATTTCATTATCCCCACTTCACAACTGAAGAAACTAAGGCATGGGTGGTGACTTTGTTCAAGGTCTTTTCACTGGTAAAATTGCTAATGTTGACCATTAGTGCTGATAAGGGGAGTCACTGACCTCGATAACCTTCTGTTTTTCAATATACCCCTGTTCGCACAGTGCTGTGGAATCCTCCTCACAAAACGTGAACCACAGGGGAAAAAAACAGCACATAAATATGGTTTAGTTTTTCCGCTTGTATTTTTTAACCATAAATTATAGTCAGCCATATCTTAAACACCATTCTAAAAACCTTACAATGTTGGAGTTTTCTTATAATTTTTAACTTGGGGTGGGTTTAGATTTGAATAACATCAGGTGGAAATGGCTTAACTCAATTGTTAAAGAACGAGGAGCACACAACTTTCTGAATTTATTGCTCAATTTTGTCTGGATTCAGGACAGCTGCATAGTTATCCTGTGGTAATGAGTCTAGCAGTATTAATTTGTGGTTTTATAGGAAGCAAGGTCAAGAATGTTTAGATCACAAATCCTCAACCCTGTCCCAAAGGTTTTTAGATCCACCATCCACAGGAAATTTCAAATAACATTCAAGTGAAAATCAATCTCCTAGACTACCAAAAAGTACTCCTTTGAGGAATCCTGACTTTCTGGGATAGTGGAAAGCTAGAAGTAATGATTCTCTCTCTCTCTCTCTCTCTCTCTCTCTCTCTCTCTGTCTCTCAGTCTGTCTCTCTCTCTCTCCCTCGTTTGAAAAGCTAAACCCAAATCACTATACTCTTAATACTGTATTTCCATAAAGTGAAATTTCTGGAAAATCTGGAATTTGTTCACATCTAAATGAATGCTATGAAAAAAATCAAAGCTTTTCTTTTTACAATTCATCCAACATGATCAAATGTGAAATGCTATAAATTGTTTGTGTCATATTTTTGGTATGCCTGATAGTAACTATGAATAAGCAGCCTTCATTTTTTTTAAAGGAGAAGTACAAAGTCTGATGGGTATTTCAAGAAGAAAAATCAACTACAATTCATTCACTCTATCATAGCCTGTCATGTAACAGCTGAGCCCTGGCACCACCACCAGCGAACAAATGTGCCAGAGACAGCAAGATGCATTAGGGAGATAAAGCGCAGCTCCCTTCATGCCAAAGCACCTACTTGAACAGATGAAGAGAGGCGTGCTCGAAGGTAGGTGCCGAGAAGGCAGCAGAGACAACGCAACACTGGGCAATAATTGAGAATGTCGGTCGTATTCCAGACCTCTGAGACAGGGCAGCAGCAGTGTGTCTTTTGACATTGCCACTTGGAACCGAGTCACCTTTCTCATTAGGCTCTTTAAATGCCACCTGGCCACGCTGACAAATCTGCAACACAGAGACAAATTTCAGTATTTCCCAAAGAAAGATGCTGTAAAAGGCTAAACAAAGGCAACGTTAACACAGTGCAAAACTCCAGCCCGCCACAGACGTATTATCGCATTGCCACTGGTTATGGTAGCTCAGTCTGAAAACCTGAGTGCGAACCACAGACTGGTTCGGCAGTTCCTCCTTTTGCTACTGCTGAGAGAATGATTCGTGTGCCGGGGCCAACTACACCCACAACTAAGCTCAGAATGTCATCTTTTAAACTCAAATCAAGAATTTGGTGGCAGGCCTCTCAGTTCCCAGATGTAGAGCGGCCAGAATATTTTGAATTCATAGCCAATCTAAGCATCCAGAAAAGACACTCAAGAAAGAGTGCTGTGAATGCCTTAATCCAGGGAAGGTTACTTATCGCAAAGGCCCTGACTCCATCTCTACCTCATCCAGCAAAGTGCTAGATAAGAGAGCAAAGAAGAGGAAAAACAATTCAGAACTGAGATAAACTAAGGTTAAAGTCATTGCTGTGCTACATCCTCTGACCGTGAAAAGCAAGGAGATGCTAAGTACTGGATTGGCCAAAAACTCTGTATGGTTTTTTTCTGTAAAATAAAAGACACATTTTTCATTTTTACCATTAATTTTATTGATTTGGATATTTTGAGTGTGTCGGCTATCTCCCACATGGTATAATGTTGATTGTTCTCATTTAATGTCTCAACTTGATCTCTATCAACTTCAACTGGTCTGCCTGACTGGGGAGCATTGTCCAGTGAGAACACTCCAGTATGAAACTTCAAACACCACTTTTGACACATTCGATCACTCAGAGCACCTTCTCCATACACTGCACAAATCTTTTTTTGTGTTTCAGCTGCATTTTTACCTTTCTTCAAATAATAAGGCATAACATGCTGAAAATGTTGCACATTTTCTTCCATCTTGATAGTAAAATGGCTACAAAAAATTCAATTTTGATTAGTTGTTTTAAATAAACGCTGATATGACAGCTGTCACAATACAATCTAACAAAATTGTTTCAAATGAAGTTAAAGACAACCAAGTGCAGCTAGAGCCATCTTACATAAAAAACCCAAACGAACTTGTTGGCCAATCCAATAATTAACAATTAGCAATGCTGCTCTCATAATTAGAAGTGTACTACATTAAGGAGAAACTTAACCATAAAATTTCCAACTTGACTGAGATGATTATCGCCCCTAGAAGTGAGGACTGCTGGGGCACAGCCTAGTACCAGGAAGACCTATAAACACATTCTAGATCCTGTTAAGGCTTCAGTGATTTTATATTTCCCTTAGGACAGCAGCTCTCAGAGTGCAGTCTACATGAGCGGGTAGTGCAGTCTATCCACTAGGGGTCCTCAAGATCCTTTCAGAAGGAGCATCAGGTCAAAATATTTTCAGAATAATGAGAAGCAACCATTTGCCTTTTTCTTTGGGTTTTTATAGCACCTACAGTGCAAAAGCAACATGAGTTAATGAGCCACACTCCTGGCACCTTGGCCTGACTCAGTCATTGCATTCTCTGTGCCTCGCATGTATGTAGGGGGTGCTGTGTCACTTAAGAGTGTCCTTGATGAATCCATAAAAAATATTAACTTTATTAACTCTCAATCCTTAAGTTCACTTCTTTTAAAACATGTCATGTGAGACTTCCAGCCAAGATGGAGGCATAGGTAGACACACTGTGCCTCCTCGCACAACCAAAAGGACAACAACAAATTTAAAAATAAAAAACAACCAGAACTGACAGAAAATCGCACTATATGGAAGTTCGACAACCAAGGAGTTAAAGAAGAAACATTCACCCAGACCAGTAGGAGGGGCGGAGATGGGGAGCCAGGTGGAGAGGACTCATGGCTAGGCGGGGACTAGTGGACCAGGTGAGGTGGTGGCTGGCAGACGGGGCTGTCCCACACCCACATGCAGACAAACTGGGAGGAACAACTGGGGAGCAAGACAGACCATGCAACCCAGGGTCCCAGCATGGGGAAATAACGCCTTAAACCTCTGACTGAAAACACTGGGGGTTGAGGTGGCAGCAGTGGGAGAAACTCCCAGCCTCACAGGAGAACTCGTTGGAGAGACCCACAGGGTCCTAGAGTGTACACGAGCCCACCCACCCTCGAATCAGCACCAGAAGGGCCCAATTTGACTGTGGGTAGTGGGGAAAGTCACTGAAAATCAGCAGAGAGCGGAGCAAGCACCATGGTTCCCTCTCAGACCCTCCCCCACAAACAGCACCACAATGCAGCAATATGGCTGCCCTGCCCTGGTGAACACCTAAGGCTCTACCCCTTACTACATAACAGGTGCACCAAGACAACAAAAATGGCCAAAATGAAAGAACAGATCAAAGCTCCAGAAAAAATACAACTAAGCAACAAAGAGATAGCCAGCCTATCAGATGCACAGTTCAAAACACTGGTAATCAGGATGCTCACAGACTTGGTTGAATATGGTCGCAAATTAGATGAACAAATAAAGGCTACAATAAGACAGATGAAGGAAAATGTACAGGGAACCAACAGGGATGGGAAGAAAAACAGGACTCAAATCAATGGTGTGGATGAGAAGAAAGAAAGAAACATTCAACTAGAACACAATGGAGAAACAAGAATTCGAAAAAAACAGGAAAGGCTTAGGAACCTCCAGGATGTCTTTAAATGTTCCAACATCTGAATCATAGAGGTGCCAGAAAAAGAAAAGAAACAGAAAGAAATTGAAAACTTATTTGAACAAATAATGAAGAACTTCCCCAATCTGGCAAAGGAAATAGACTTCCAGGGAGTCCAGGAAGCTCAGAGAGTCCCAAAGAAGTTGGACCCAAGGAGGAACGCACCAAGGCACATCATAATTACATTACCCAAAATGAAAGATAAAGAGAGAATCTTAAAAGCAGCAAGAGAAAAGGAGACAGTAACCTACAAAGGAGTGTCCATCAGACTGTCGGCTGATTTCTCAAAAGAAAACTTACAAGCAAGAAGGGGCTGGCAAGAAGTATTCCAAGTCATGAAAGGCAAGGACCTACATCCAAGATTACTCTATCCAGCCAAGCTATCATTTAGAAGGTCAGATAAAGTGCTTCCCAGATAAGGTCAAGTTCAAGGAGTTCATCATCACCAAGCCCTTATTATATGAAATGTTAAAGGGACTTATCTAAGAAAAAGATCAAAAATAGGAACAGTAAAATGACAACAAACTCACAGTTACTAACAACTGAACCTAAGACAAAAACAAAAACAAACAAAGCAAACAACTAGAACAGGAACAGAATCACAGAAATGGAGATCACACGGAGGGTTATCATCAGGGGGCTGGGTGGGGAGAGAGGGGGAAAAGGTACAGGGAATAAGAAGCATAAATGGTAGATAGAAGATAGACAGGGGGAGGTCAAGGATAGTATAGGAAATGTAGAAGCCAAAGGACTTATATATATATGACCCATGGACATGAACTAAAGAGGGGGAG
>VMDR010015513.1:0-22219 GCA_007922815.1 Macrotus californicus | reverse complement strand
TCACCGAAAAAAGATTTTCTAAGTAACTGAAAAAACGTAGATTGGCTGACTTTCCCCTGACCTGAATGATGTTGCCTTCTGCCCTCTGGTTTAAGTAAGAACTAGACTTACATTCAATTATAAAAAAAAAAATAATGAAGTGTACTGAATTTTTTGGATCTGTTTTTTTAAAGGTTTCTTTATTATTTTACATTGAGTAAATTTACCATTCATTAGTGTACTTTAACATAAGAGTAAGTATGCTATTTTTCTCTTATTTGACTGCAGTTTAGCTATTAACTATCTTCTGAGTCCAATATTAAAAGGCCAGATTTGAAATTTACCAAGGACTTAAGGATTTAGTGGGTTTAGGTAGCTTTCATAATTTTAAATGTTATAATCAAAACATGTTGTCAGTTGTTTCTTCAGATATGAATATAAAATACTTTTTTCTATTCATTTATGTTTTTTCATACAAAAACGTTGTTGTTAATCATCTTCCCTCCAGTCCTGCTGTCCCAGAGATAGAAAACAGCTTAAGACCTTTCCATTCTCCGTGGTCACTTAAAATCAGCAAATGACCTCAGATAAAGCACGGTGGGTCCTCTTACCAGACCCCAGGGGTCACTAATATTTCCTTGAGCATAATGACACAGGAGAATTTACTTTCCTTGCTCAGAGTATGATAAAATTCAGTTCTTTGACTTGTGAGGAGCTTCCTTTCTTTTACAATTTCCTTTTCATTGTTTCACGAGTATGAATGTGAATTCCCAAGGACAGTAACTGGTCTGGAAAAGGTGATTTCCAACTCTCTATAGGGCTCCTCCAAAATGAAGCCAGGGAGCAAAGCAGACGACAGGCATTGAGCCTGGATCAAATGGGACAGCCGGGGCATGTCCTTCTGCTCCCCTGACCCTCTCCTGTGCTTCTCCCTCTGTCCCCTCCCGAGTCCTTCCTGCACACTGACACCTGCCCACAGACTGCCTGCTACAGCAGTTTGCGACTCAGGAATCCCCCAGGTTCCTCTGCTCTTTTCCTTCTCTCTCTATTGATTTTACTTACCACGCCTTCAGGGCCTGCTCAGAAACCAATCATTGTTCCTAAGATACCAATGGAGGATTAAAAAAAAACAAACACTGCCTTTCTTTGCTGAGATAATGTTTGCAATGCGGGCATCATCTTCCCAAGGGTGGCCCCCAGAAAGAGTTTTGTGTGGGCCTGTGGAAAGACTTCGTGACAAATTTTGTAAATATGGACCATTCTGATTTCGGTTCAACTTCCAATGAAAGGACCACAAGGTGCTCATGTGGAACACCAGTAATAATAGTACAAAAGTTACAGCTTTTACTAGGAAGCCACTTGCTGCCGACTCTTTCTTTACTAATGAATTTATATACCGAATATCCTGAAACTTAGATTTATTGCTTCTTTAAACATTCAGGGGAAAATCTTGAATTCTTATCATGTCAAACTATATACTTTAAAGAAGAGATCCTGCAAGTTGTATATACAACATAAATATCAAGTTTGAAAAGGTTCTACTTTAACATTAAATGTTTGTCTTTTTAAAATACTTGCCAGTATTTACCAGTTATCTGAGACAGGCAGACCTCTGACACTGAATTTATTCATATTTTGCTTTTCTCATGAGCCTAATTTTTTTTTAGCTATCTTGGTTTAGAGAAGGCTGTATTGAGAGGAAAAATTACAACTGTGATAAACACCCATGAAAATTCCTATATTTTCTATGGCACAGCTAGAATATTAGAAATACGTCAATTGGGGATAAATAAGTAAGCTGGTATAACTAACACCCCACTATTACAAGAAAGAGACATAAATACCAGTAACTAAAAGGTAATTGAAAAGAAAAAAAAAAACATCTGATGAGCTCATTAGATAATATTTAAAAGTCACTCGCTGTCACATCTGTTCCTTCTCCAGTCCTTCCTGTCTTGGAAGATGACACCAATTTTCACATCACCAGTCCATCCCCAACCCTGTAAGTGGCTCTCGAATAGCTTCAACCCCACTGCGTATTCAGTTCATCAGCAAGGTCTGTTGGTTCCTCCTTTCAATTGTTTCCTGAATCTGCTGCATTCTCATCACCCCCAGCACTTTCTCGAAACCCAAGCTACCCCCGTGTCCTCTGGACTACGCAGTCGCGGTGTCTCCTGATAACTCTCTCTGTGTCCATTCTCTTCCACTGACGGACACTTTTCTGCACCGCGGCCAGACCGATCACATGTCCATGCCAATCAGTCCACACACTCCCCCGCTCAGGTCCTGCTGTGTGGGCTCATCCCCTCAGAGTCAAAGCCAAACTGGACGCCCTGTAAATGGCTCCATATCATTCCCTCACTTTATTCGGAGCTCTCTCTGCAGTATCATCTATGGACAGAGGATTTCCTTGCCCGGCTTTATTTCCTAGAAATAACTTATCAACATTTGCTATTACTGCTTCCTCAATGAGGGCAGAAAGTCGGCGAAGGATTTTTTTTAGCAGACCCTCCTTTGTTTCACTAGAAACAGTGCTTTAGCAGAGGAGATGCTCATTAACCATCTATCAATGGGCTGGGATAAGCCTGTCCTCTGAAATGCATCACTAACTCTCCAGGAGCCCAGAGCAGAACTCCCTTGGATGATGATAAATAATTGCATTATATATGAAGCTACTTGGCTCTTTAATTTCAGGTGTAGGCTAACATGTCAATATTCATTTGAAGAAAACATCTTTTGTATCCTGATTTCAATACAAAATAATGATCAGTGAGAGGGCGATTCATTGCATCTTAGCTGGGAGGGTGGACGAGGACAAGGCTCTAGAGAGGACAATGCTGGGTGTGACGGTAATACATTGGTTTCATTTCCTGATAAATGTAAGATCTTGGCATGGGAATAGGACATGTCATGCAGCACACACCCAGCGACATTTAATCAGCAGGTAAGGAAAACTCAGCCTCTTACCAGAGGGATGTAGAGAGACAAATTTCAGTGTTCCTTAATAACTGGTGGATGGGATTTTGTCCCAAACCCTCTATATTTTAGAAAGGCAAACACACATATCAGGTCAGTGGGTCTTACCTGGGGATGATCGGGTCCGCCAGGAGACATCAGCAATGTCTGCAGACATGGCTGGTTGTCACAGCGCAGGGGCACACACCACTGACATTTAAAGGGATAGAGGCCAGGAATGGGGCTAAACAGCCTACTGTGCACAAGGCAGCACTTCATAACAAATGAACCACCCCAAGATGGTAATAGTACCAAGGCTGAGAAACTGCACCACACCAGGTAGGACTGCAATTGTGAGTTTTTCTTTAAGTTAGAACACAAAATAATTTTGAAACTCCTCAAAATTTCTGTGTACTGTTCTACGTGTATGACCTTGACACTCGACACAGCCAGTGCCCGCTCTGACCTTTCCTCTCCAGCTTGTACAAATTCAAAGTGATGGCTCCTTCACCTCACTGTCTGCTCCTTTCCCTGGCAATATGGTAACTGATAGATCAATTATTTATTTCTGAGACACAGGGGTCCATGCTGACCATTGTTGTTTCTACGATGCTGTTTGATTTTTTAAATTACTGACGTTGACAACTTTGCCCAAAATTGTCCATTGTCTTTCTCCCAAAACAGACCAGTGTGAACTGATGAAGTAAATACTCATCCAAAGTTTTGAAATAAATTGAGTAAACTGAACCAAGTTTATTGTAGAATTATTTGACTTTAACTTTTTATGAAATAAAGATGTATTTTCCATTCTAATATATTTACTGTTTCTCTAGGGGCTTTTTTTTTTTTTTTTTTGGTGGGGTGGGAGGGGAAGAAGCCCTGCTATTAAGAAACTTCTCTTTTATTTCTTAGATTCAGTATTATCAGTAAACTTGTTGACTTAACCTGACATTAATAGGAAATGACACCTTCACAGGTAGAATCAATTCTAGAAAAGTCCGTGACTTTTACTTTTAAACTACCTTAGCTGTACATTAGAATTAAGAATAAAATGTCTTATTTCACGCTACTTAATGTTATATAGTATATTTAAGAGACATATTAGGTTTCAATGAGTGAACAAAAAAACTGGGATTTCTTTCAGACAGACATGGAGGAAATCCATGCTCAATCATTTTCTTTATGACTACAGCCCAGTTATTTAACCACTAGGAGCTCTGATTTTTTCATCTGATGCTATCTTATGGAGTATGATGAAGAAAAATAAAATGAACGATGTAAAATGTTTCAAATGGTCCCTGACATGCAGGAGGTATGTAATAAATAGGACTGAGCACTATTATTAATATGTAAGAATTGGACTGTGTGATAAAGCTGAAATGTTCATAATTCTGTAGAGAATTCGATCAGTAGCTTTGTAGCATATTGTGATCCATGTTACCTCCTGATACAAAGGCAAAATATCCTAAGACATCCATGCATTCAACAAATGTCATTAAGGGTCTCATACGCAGCACACATGTAACCCAAGTTGAAAAGCCTCATCCTTTTGTGGGTGGAGGGTACATAATAAGCAAATTTAAAAATTACATTTTGATACATAAGTAAAATACTTCATAAATCAAATGGCAAAAAAAAATAAGTAAGAAAGGTTCGGATTACTTGGGGGTTTATGTTTAGGTTTGTATCAATTTCACATTTCTCTCTATGTATAATGTAGATGAACTAGTCAAGGTTCATTTTATTTTCATGCAGCTATTGAGTTATTCAGGATTTTTTCTTTCTCCAAGCACTTCACCTGCCCAATTGGATTGCTTTCAATTTTAGATGGGTAGATAATCTTGTCGATGCAGATCAATTCCTGGCCTCCGTGTTCTGTTCTATTTATCTATTTATCTTGTTTTATGGCAGTATCCCACAGGAAGAGTGTTTGATATAAAAGAAACAAATTTCAAATATGTGTGAGATGTGTTACATTTGCCATGTGGTTCATCTGATTTTATTTCGATTTTAAAATGTGAGCTAAACTATCAAAATGGCAGGCATTATTTTGATAACCAAGTGTATTACCGAGGGTATAATTAAAAGAAATTCCTCAGCCCTCTTTAAGATAAACAAATTCCACACAAATGCTCTTCTTGAATAAACATTAAGCAAATGAAAGGCTGATTGATGATACTCGATATACACAATATTTTATGTGTCATTATTTTTCATGGGCCATTTGTAGCTACCAAATAAATATGTAAAAAAAAATATGGAGAAAAGAATTTCTAGAATAGTAGCCCTAATAGAAGTTTTAAAAGACAGGAGAAATCTCTATCACACCTACGTGTGCAAAATAAGCACACAACAGATATATGCTGGATGAACTGATGCATACATAAAGAAATGGATATCCTAGAAATAGACGGCTCTGAACAAAATCTGCTGTTATGGTTGACATAAGCTACTTTCTGGTAACGATGAAGGCGGAGCATCCTGAGATATTATGGCAATTATAAGAAGCTTAGGGTTTTGAAATGAGATATGAATACATACTATTTCTCGGTGTTCATCCTTTTCTCACCTCTCACATTATACAAGGCAGTATAGATTCAAATTCTCCTATTTCCAAAAAATTTCTTTCCATCTCTTTTAAGGTGCCCTACCAGAAGACAAAATATCTTATACTGACATATTTCTCAGACGCAGTTTCACGCACACACACAGAAAAGCCACATTCTCTCTGTAAATATTTAGGTAGCTGACAAATTCCAAGTCAGGTACGTGCTCACAGAGTGATAGAATTATAAAGTATTTCTCTTTCTGAAGTTTGAATTGAGTGTCCACCTTGCAGTGTGGAATTACAACAAAACAAATCTTACTACCTGGAGGGTTAAAAGTCATATTTTTTTCCTTTATTGTCTTCACCTCTCTTTACAAATTCCTAAGTACATGAGCATAAACACACACAACTCCTGCCCACTACAATGACATTTATAGGAAGTAAATCGCCAAGAAGACATTCACAATAAAGATGATTTTGATGATAAGTGGTGCCTTTGAAATAGAAATAAAAATTTCTAGGGCATCTAATCTTTGTATTACAGACTCAGGAAGAGCCTTTCTCCTTGGAAGACCCAAGTGCGTTGACAAGCACAGAAAAACAAAAATCTACCAGTTGTACTTGATGAAGAGCTCAACCCTACAGGAAGGCCAGCATGTCTTCCCTAGTGGCTGAATTGCCCCTCGTCATTAAAAAAGCTCACCGGCAACACAGATGATGCCCGATAGAGACAACAAGTCTATGCTCCATCCTTGGGCCATCATGGAAATATACCGCAGACTTTCAGGTGAATGAGAAGGTTAAATGTAAGATCTGTGAAGCTTGAAATCAGTGAAATTTTGAAATACAAATGTTGGCAATTATTTTCAAGTCTGTAAACATGAGACAAAAGCTTGCCATTGGCTCAAAGTCATTTTTCTTGGAGAAAATTTTTTTTATTCTCCCCTGAGGACATTTTTCATTGCTTTTAGAGAGAAAGAGGAAGTGGGAGAGAGACTGAGTTAGAGAGAGAAAAACATCGATGTGAGAGAGAACTATCAATGGGTTATCTTCTCATACATGCCGTGACTGGGGATCAAACCCGCATCCTGTGTATGTGTCCTGACTGGGAATTGAACCTGCAACCTTTCAATCTATGCAACGACACTCCATCCAACTGAGTCACACCAACCAGGGCTCAAAGTCATTTTTCTAACAACGTTTTCATTTAAAAACTGACAGTAGATAAAACTGGCATGGATGGGATCTCCTTCAGGAAGAACCATCTTCTCCGCTTTGACTAAGTAAGAGCTTACCGAATGAAGCACTGTACATTCTATGGGAGACTATATTTACTCATTCCCTTTATTTTCCTCAGTAGTAATCAGAAATCATGGCGATGGTAGAGTTCGTCTGTAAATTTTGTTCAAATGAGCAGTCTGAGAGGATGCTAAAGAAATTTAGGACTTTGCGAATGGAGAGAACAACAAAGAAGTGCACATATGTGCTCACATGGCATCAGGACTCTGTCTTCTTGCCTGTGGCTCAGTGGATTGAGTGCCAGCCTGCAAACCAAAGGGTCGCCAGTTCAATTCCCAGTCAGGGCACATGCCTGGGTTGCAGGCCAGGTCCCCACAAGGGGGCGCGTGAAAGGAAACCACACACACACTGATGTTTCTCTCCCTCTCTCCTTCCTTTCCCTTCTCTCTAAAAATAAATAAATATAATCTTTAAAACAATGAAAGAGTTAGAAAAGTGAATTTTCTGTTAAAAATAAGTCTTTGCCTTCCTGAGTACTGCCCACAGCTGAACCCTGGGCATGCTAGATATTTACGTAGAAGCTATACGGCTAGATATAACCACAGAAGCATGCTAGATATCTCCCGGTTAACTCTGGACTAAATCCGTTTATATATTCGTTCATTCAAAAAAATAATTTAATTGTTGATCACTATCTAGTAAGATCTCGGCACTGTGCAAGTTACTGATAAAATAGAATAAGAAAGGATGCCCATCCTCAAGGAAATCACCAACTCATACAGGTTCCAAATTAGTAAATGACATTTGCAACATTATGTTAGAGGTACGAGAATGAAGATAATGCAAGTAGAATTGAATACAACGAAGAAAATCAGATCAGTGCTACCGGGTGAGGTGAGTTCACGGGAACACAGAAAGTTTCACCAAGGAGATGAAATCTGAGCAGATTTTTTAAAAAAAAATGGATTTTGCAAGATGTAATATAAAGATAAGGGAATTTGAGAATGAGGAAGTAAACACAGGTACGTTCTTGGCCAAAGATAAAAATGTAAGCTAAAATGCTAGCATGTCCTTCGGATGTAATTTTTCTATAGGGGGGCATTGATAATGAAGACTAATTTGAAATATAATATAGCCCCTAAATGAAGGTGTGGGGACTATTGAAGTATTTTCATGACCTTTCCCTGGAGCTTATTAAGTATTAAGCAAACAAGAATGTAATCACATAATGTGGAGATCTATTGCTGATGTCTGTGTTACTCCTTAGGAGAGAATTTTCTTTATTCACAGGTGTTAATAGTCTGACCATGTCCCTCAAGAACAGAGAATCACGTCCCTAACACATCATTGAAAGCAGTTATGGGGCAGTTTCACACTATAATCTTCTGAAACATTGTAGCATTTCTTTGCATTAACCTGTGCACAGTGGGGCTAATACATTTTGTTACTGGAATTTCACAGATCAAATTTACCCAGTAGTTTATATTCTCTCTCCCTCTGATTTACTAATCTAACAAATTACGGGTTTGTTTTCAATCACAATACTGAGTTGTTTCCAGTTTGGGAGAGAAAATAATGTAGGTGCTCAAAGTATAACATGAAGACCCTCAACTAGGAGTATTAACAGGTACATGTGTCTTGCTGCTCCATCCCTCAGTCTCTTCCCTGGTATGTCCACTTTTCTGCGGGTTAGGATGGGGGTCAGCATTCAAATGCTCTGCCTTGATGGACTAAGACCCTGGATGGGTCATCCTCCATAAACAGGTTCTGTGATGATGTTGCATGTTCAAAAGACGGAGGTCTGGAATTACTGTTGGAGCACGAATATCTAAAGAGATTCCCCTCTGTGTTGTTCCCTTTAATCTCTCAAAGCCTTCTGAAATCTACAAGTCTTGACAATGTGTCTGGACAGTTACTGTCCTGCGGCCTCTGTTGATGCAGACGGTTGCTCTCTCACATGCTATTCCTGTTGCGCTCTTGGTTTTCCTGAAGACATGAGTGGAAATTTACATTTACCAATGATCCAGTTCCTTAATATTGATAAACTAGCAAGGGATCCTTTTTGCTATTTATTTTTATTTTTAAATCCGATGCTCTCAGAATGTCTCCTCCAGAAGGAGGACTCTTCATCTGTGAGCAGAGAACAGCATGTGGAGGCTTCGTTTCCGGTGGTGCAGGCTGACAGCAGAGGCTGGCCTCGCCCATGACTCTGACCGCCAAACAAAGAGAAATTGGGGGTGTCAACATCCATACTTGAAGCTCAGGCAGATCATTTAATTTCTTAAATATAAAAATGAATGAGACATAATCTTTGCATCCAGGAGCTCCTCATTGAGTGGTATATATATATATATATGGAAAGAGAGAGTAAAATTTAGTAAAAACACACAGATCCCGGCTGTGGCACGGGGTGGGTGGGAGGGGGGTGATTAATAGAGCAAAATACTTATCAAGCAAGCAAGGCAAGTGCCCACACTAACAGATGGGCACTATGTTTTGGAAGCAGGGCTTTAACTTCTGTCTCAGAAACATGACACAGTGGGTAGGTCCATATGATACTAAGGTCCTCTCCCTGGAGCAGGCTCCTGCCCACAGGGGTTGACTATTGGTACAAACCACCTCCTCATCCTCATGCCAGAGCATCGTCCTTCCCTGCACTGGAGCCACTCCTCTCCGAGGAGTTTGCACCGAAGCTGAGCCCCAGTGACAGGTGGGCTCTGAAACAAAAAGACAGCTTCCACCCCCGGCGCCCCTCTTGCTTCGTGGTGGAACCTCGCTCTTTCCCTGAGAGCATCCCTTTAGTGTTTCCCTTTAAGTAATGAGCATCTAAGATTCTGCCTTTTGGAATCATGACCTAAGATGATGCCAGAACTTGTTCTTGGAACCAGACTGTAAGAATGGGGTTCTGAAGGTGAGTCCCTTGCTAGCACAGTGGACATAAAAAACCCAGTAATGTAGGTGAAAGATCAGTAGGGCCTGCGATGCTGTAACGGTGCTGCTCAGATGCTCATGGATGACCTAGAACGAGCTGTTCAGGGAAGGGGATTTTCTAGCTGGTGCAGTGTCTCTCACGGTCCAGAAGTACAATGTAAATGGTAATTACAAGGGCTGTGGAACAGGATCGTTGTCGCTAAGTGCCACTGGGGCATTGAAGAGAGAAAATCGGTGCCTCACGTCTCTGATCAGCCCTGGGCAGTTATTTTAGACCCTCACATCACCCACAGCCAGAGGGCACAGAGCTGCCCACCAACTCGGGACCCAGTCATTAGACTGAAGGACATGTAAAGAAAGTGGGATTTTACTCTAGGCAAGTATCCTAGGCCCAGAACAGAGCCTCAGCAAGAAAGGAGTGGTGGTGAGGCTTCAGATCGGGGTGTCTAGGTTCACTTAGGGTCAGGTACTTGTGAACCTGGAACCCTCAGATTCACCTTAATCCTAATTACTGGCCTGTGCTTCCTCCTTCCCCTGCAGAGAGGCCTCCAGCGAGGGCCCCTGGCTCACCGCCATTTCTGGAAATGCTAGTAGAACTCGCTATTCCTAGGCCCAAATACTAGTAGCCAGGAAAAGTACTGAAAATGTAAATAACAGTTGACTCTTGGGCAACACAAGGTTTTGGGACACTGAACCCTGGGGCAGTCCAAAGTCACGTATGACTTTTCACTCCCCCCAAACTTGTCATCCCTCAGTATCTGTGGGAGATCGGTTCTAGGGCCTCCACCCCGACCGTGAGGATAGTCGAATTCACAAATGCTCAAGTCCCTTGTATAAAATGGTATACATTTTACATTATACAGAACAATGCATACTCTGTGTACCACAGATAAGCAGAATGCTGAAATCAGCTGCCCAATGAGGAGTCCAAATCCTTTGCCTAGCTTCTAGAATTGAGCCTGTGCTCAGAGAGGGAACCCTTTGACAAAAGGAGAGGCTGGGTCTCCTTGAAGAAAGACCATATATCGAGGGGTGGCAACAGCCTCCACTGTCGCTGTCCCTTCGCTGGGCTAGTGCGCCTTGCCCCGGATGTTGGGACTGGGGTGTCCAAGGGCTCACAATGGCCCCTTGTATAGAATATTGGCTTTGGAGGAATGGGAGCTGCCTGGCTCAGGAGAGCATGAACCCCGGGTCCCCAGCTTCTAGGACTGTGAGAGCTGACTGACAGACAGAGGGTGGGTACAAAGGGCTGCCCCCTTTGCCTCAAGTGGGACTCACTGTGGGCTACCCTTGATGCCCCAGGATGCAGCCGGTCTCCAGCTGAGGCCACATCCTTGCCCCACCCTCTTTCTCTGCCCTCTTTCTCTCTCCCCTCTCCCTTTCTCCTAAAAGTACACCTTCACAAAGTTGCTTCCACAAGGGACTGCACGGAAGGCACTAGTCAGGCTGTTCTTTAGAGGACCCAGTTGAGAGCTGTGTTCAAGGTGCAAACCTTATCTGTGTCTGGGGGCAGGAGAAGAGGCCTCATGAAGGCTTTTGTATCCAAGGTACCCTCCTTGGTGTTTGGTTAAAAACAACCCTGGCTCTGCCAGTTGCTAGACTGCAAGCTAGAGTTCATTTGCATAGGCCTCATTTCCATCCTCTGGAGAGCTGGTATAGTAAGACCGTTCATGGCAGAGTGTGCCCATGAAAAAGGATGCATCACAGGGCCCGGCTCAGAATAGGAGGTCAGAACAGGGTAGTTATTTCTGTGATTTATTTATTTACTTACTTGTAAGTTATTAATTTGAGTTGGGTAGGGGAGAGAGAAAGAAACATTGATTTGCTGTTCCACTTATGTATGCATTCATTGGTTGCTTCTTGTATGTGCCCTGACCTGTGATTGAACCCAAAATTTTGGCATATTGGGATGATGCTCCAACCAACTGAACTACCCAGCCAGGGCACTTGATGAGATTACTATGATTCACATTTATATTTTGCATATGAGGAAACTGAGGAGTGAATGAGTATGTGGCTTGTCCGAGTTCTAACAGTTACTCAGCTGTGGAGATGGAATAATCACCCCAAATTCTGATTTCAGACTCCACCAGACGCCTGCTCCACCACCGCCCTTGGCCGCCTCACTGTCATTCATCCTAATGATGACAAAAACATTTAAGATGTAGCTAATTTGAAAGTTGATAGCATTTCTTAAAAGAAATTATAAACATACTATCTCCCTTAATACTTTAATACCATCATCATTTTCCTCTCAAACTTTTTTGGGACTACTCAATCATTTGGGTAGACTATATTTGAAATTAAAAAATGCCAGTAAATACCCTTCATTTCTACACTTTAGTTCCTATTGTGATGCAAAGTGGCTTGGAGGGAAAATCTGTGACTATTATGTTTTATCGGAGGGAACGTGGAAACAGCTTGATGCTCAATCTGCTTATATAAGTGATTTTTTTATATAGAATTTGAACCTTTACAGATTTATTCTTATTGTGAAGATTAGCTTTTCAGAACTATTTTGTATTTTGATTTGTAGGAAATTCTTTAAATAATACAGAAAAGAAATGCCTTCTTTGATTCCCATGTCTTTTTTTGTAAATCCCTTTTGATGATGGAAACTAGGAAGCTGATGGTTTAAATTATATAACTCACAATGCCTTTGTGGTCAATTTTATATAATCGACACATTTTCCTGGTTCTAAGTAAAGTACATTATTGGAGTCAGAATGGTAATAATAACCTAGAATATGCCCGCCATTATGCCAACCAGCTAGCCTGTATGGAAATGCTAGGAAGTGAGCGTTATGTCCCTCTCTTTATAACGAGGGAACTGGGGCTCCGAAGGTGTGGGCAATGAGCCACATTCACACAGCTTCTGGGGGTCAGACCTGAAACTGGGGCACAGGGGCTGCAACCCAGCAAAGCCCACCCTCACTTCAGTCATGATGTTAAGCCATTTCCCTAAAGAGGCAAGTCGGTGTCTTTCAATTTTGGGGACATGTAGACATGCAGTAGACATACGGAAGACTAAAAGAAATCAAATAATTACAGTGAGGTTTGGGCAGGTTCATTTCCATCGATTCCTTACAGGATGCAACTTCAAACAGCCAATCACGCAATCATTTCAGTGAAGAAAAACCAGTCGAATTATTTCTTGTGTAGATGTATAAGAAAACTAAAGGCAGTATGCAAAGAATATCGCAGGAAATCAGATGGAGCTGTGTTTGAATTGTGGCTTTTTCTCCTGTGGTGATTCCTGACCTACTTGGGCTTCACTTTCCTTTCCTAAAAAAATGAGGATGAGATTGCCTTTGGCCTACAGCTATGATGGAGATGAAAGACCATGCACTACGTACAAGATAAGCATTGCTGCCATCCTCATTAGCCAGATTTTAACAGACATAGTTTATGACAACCACACCACAAGACTCTGATGCTTTCTTTCCTGGAACAATACCATCCTGCCTTATTGCTGTGATCACCAAGGCAAGTCGACTAAAGTAACTACTTAAAAGAGTCTGTTACTTTAGTACCTAGGAAGGGGTTCGTTTTAGTTTCCTAATGTTGTTGTACTGGAGGCCAGAGTCTGGAGGCAAGGGGTTGACAGGGCCCTGCTCTCTCTGAAGGCTTGAAGTGGGGCTCCCCTCCCTTGCCTCTTACTGGCTTCTGGTGACTTCAGACACTCCTTGGCTTATAGATGCACCACTCCAGGCCCTGTCTCTAACGTCACATGGATATCTTCTGTGTCTGGGTCCAAATTTCCCTATTTTCCTAAAGATACCAGCCACAGGTGATTAAGGGCCTGCCCTACTGCAGAAGGACCTCACCTTAACCAAGTACATCTACAGTGACCCTATGTCCACAGAGGGCCACATTCACAGGTCTCAGAGGTTGAAACTTCATTATCTCTTTTTGGGGAACACAATCCAACCTATTAAATTTCTTCAAGAAAGTGATTTAAAAAAATTGTCAAATTCTTGTCTCTCTTTCAATGAACCTAGCCTTCTCTGCAGTCACTCTAGTCCCTGAACCACCATAGCGGGTAATCAGTGCCTCCTTGGTCAGTCCTTTCTCACCCCCATGCTTGCTGGGATGCCACCACGATGGCTGTGGCTTCCTGGAAACCACATGTCTTTCCCTTCTCTCCGTGGCATCGCATGTTCTCTGGGGGCATGGACGAGGACAGTTTTGCCCAAATTATTCCACTTGGTGTAAGAATCACGAACATAGTCATAGTGTGGTGTTATTTGCCACTGCCTAAGAACAGGTTATCTATGGAGAGATTTTTATTTATCTTCAACAGGGTAATTTCAGACCCTCAGGTGACACAAAATGGACCAATTTTCTGAAATGGGTAAAATGCTCCTATATACTCATCCTTACTAGGTGTGGAATGTGTCATGCACTCACATGCATACTGAAGGGGATACTGTTGGCAAAAACAGACCTCAGTACATCACAATTCACAGAGGGGTAAGACCTGATTCAAGAGAAAGCTCAGGCCCCTACAGATAAGTCTAGAAGGGTCTCCTAGCGAATTCTCTGCTTTTCATTGGACACCCATTAATCTGCCTGTTTCAAAGGTTTCATAGGTTTTTATAATAGCCTATCCATCCCTGTCACCCTTGTGTGGTAGCCAGTTGATAACTTTGTTGTTGAACAAAAGGCACTGTGCTACTTTAGTCTCCTTCCTGAGCAGGTGGTGAGAAGTCTGCCTACAGTGGCGATGGTGCAGGGGGAAATAAAAAGACTTCGAACTGGCCCAAAAGCAGTTAGAAACCCGGTTTGGAGTCCCAGCTCTGTCATTAAGTAGTTATGTGATACTGGATGAATCTCCCCTCTTTGAGTTGTATTCCTTTCGTTTGTAAAGCAAGGATGATAATATGAACTCCAAAAACTTACATCGAGAATGCCAGATTAAAAGTGTGCGAATGCTTTCTAAGTTGTGAAGTGCTACCTAACAGGTAGTTCTGTCTTTATGATATTTACTACCAGGCTTCCTGTGTCAATGTACATTGCTTCTATTTTTTATTTTTTAAATTCACTAGTGTACCATTAACTAGATTGCTGTGAGAATGATACCTCTCTGGGAAGAAAAAAAAATCTGACAAATATGCCTGCATTTAACCCTATTTTTATCTCCATCATAATCTGAGAATAACTATTTGCTCCTTTGGAAGTTTATCCAGCCTAAAAACATAAATTAAAGCTTTGGAGATGCACCTTTTTCTGTACAGAAGATTGCATGCCATGAGCGGTACTTTTAAAGATATCTAGGCCCCTGAACCAGCTGCCCTCTAAATACAAGCTCTGGGGGATGATTTTCATTCTGATCTACTTGTGAGATGTTTCAGTGAAGAGAATAATTTCCATAGATTTCTTCTTTATGCCAAGTTTAACAAAAGTCTTTGCAGAGCAATTGCTTCATTGAAAGAAGGCATAGCTTTTTGAACCATTGTATACCTGCTGCTTTCTGTGAAATGCTCTGTTTTTCTCTGGTGCATAGTTTTTAGTTTTTGGCTACTCACTAATGTGAAAGGTGTTGAGTGGATAATAGTATAGAGATTTTAAATACAGACTGAAAGGCTCCTGGAGCAGAAGATTCATGCTGTCCTGGGATGGGATGAAGGCTTTCATCTACAATAACCCTTTCAGCAGGAGGTGATGAGTTGGAACAGGGAAGCTGATATGAAAGGAATCTAAAAGATGATAAAACAGGAAAAAAAAAAAAAACCTTGATGAATAACAAATACTGAACCACTCTAAGATCAGCTCACAAGTTTTCTTTTAGGACATAGCATTTATTTCTTTCCTTTTCTTCTGCTCCTTTAGCCTGTATACCAAGATCAATACTGTATCTCATTATTGACCAAAAAAGGGAAGAGGAGGAACAAAGAAGTGGAAATTTTGCTTGATCGATGAGAGAATGGCATCTTAACTACTATTCAGTGAACGTGTTACACTGGAGAGAAATGGTGAGAAAGAATTAGCGGGAAACATCATCTCTGTTCTTTCCTCAGTGGATTCTAAGCGCATGCGCTCCACTTGACCTCACGTTCACCGAGCCCTGGTGGGCAATGGCCAGGACTGTTTTACGGATCCGGTAGAGGCTACGAGAAGTGACTCACTGAGTGTAACATTCCACTTTCTCTTTTGTCTCAGATTTTTAGCAGATCCTCCAAAAGCCAATTCGGTAGGTGTGAAGTATCCTCACACACTGAAGCAACATTTCAGGTTACCTAGGAAAGCTGTTTAAAATTTTTTTGAAGTCACTTCTGAATGCCCAGGTACATTACTCACCACTTGCCATAAGGGAAATGGCAAAGAAAGGGTCGGAGGTTGAACGAGGCTGTTGAGAGGATCTGCTTAGAGAACATCGTAAGTGTACTGTGGGATTCCCCGTTCCTTAGAGAAGAGCAAGCTGGCGGGTGGGGTGGGTGGGTTAAGAGAAGCCTTGACACAAGCTAACACTTGTCAACATGTCAACAACATGGACCGTCATCCATGCACAACATCACCAGTGAGCTAAAGCGTAGTATTTGGAGCAGATGTTATTTCATTGTTATATGTAGGTGGGTTGTTTTTGGGTTTTTTTTGGCTAAAAAGTAATTAAATACATTTTCTTTTTGGATTCTCTTTCTAACAGCCATGTAGGAAAATACTTTTTCAGCAAATAAATATCAGTGGATAATTTTTTGGTGAGCAGTTAACAACTCATTTGATGTGTCTAGTCAATAATAGAGATTCAATAAATATTTGTCGATTTATGACTTGATGTTGGATTTTAGAACTCACAAGCTGGTAGGGTGGCTCAGGAAAAGCACATTTTCAGGGGACTAAGGAACATCTCATGAAGGAACTTGCCCTCAGGGAAGAAGGAGCCAGGGATGAAGACCTCAATTAAACTTATAACAAAATCGAAGCCCTCACACAAGGATCTGGAGGAGTGTGCTGGCTGCTATTTCAAGCTCACTATCATAGACCTATGTCTGGGTCCTAGGGAGAGAAGGCACCATAAATAAAAACTGAAGGAGAGGCTTCACCCAGTCTGAAATGCATTGAGGAGCCTTTAAAAGAGTACAATCCCTAAAAGAATTATATTCTTCTTTGGGACACTTCTCTTTCCTGCCCTCTGTCCTTGTCTGGAGTGATGTGGACCAACATAAAGCTTTAGCCATGTGGAGATGCAGAGAGGTCACCAAAGGAGAGATTCTGACCCTGCTGGATAGCTGGGTTGAAAACAGCGCTGACTGGAAATTTTCTCAGCAGGCTCAGGAAATAGAGAGAAGCCTGTCTAGCTGAATCCCCATCCCTTCTGTTCCATCTGCAGGTGGTGTCTACTCTGGCATTCTGACCCTTTGCTTCTTATTCTTGGTTTAGACCTCTATCTGCTGCTGACTGGCTGATTCTTTCCTAGGTCTATGCTCACCAACACTGTTCTTACCACTGTGGCTCCCCTCTCCTTCCTGAGCAAAACAGGGCTAACAGCTGATGTGGCCAGGCCTAGGCACCCCACATCACTGGCAGGCTTCCTAGTGTGCCCTGTAAGAGTTTCCTTTCTTCCTCCTCACTGGGAGATGGCTCACCCTTAAGTTCTACCAAATATTCACAGGTGATGGTGGAAGATTCACAGCATGCTGCCAAGGATACAGGAACATGGTTGGCAACTCACCGCCTGACTTTCATCAACAGCAAATAGTTCTGAGATGGGGTAAGAGAGAAAATCAGAGAATTATAGATTCATTGGTGTCTCTTTGACACAAGGCCTGACTGGGGTTTATCAAGAAGAAGGCAGGTGGCAGTTGTCTGCCTGACTTATTCCTTAGAGATCTGTTTTGTCTTCACCACCTGCAGCTCCCAAGGCCAGGAAATGGGAAAAGTCTACTTATAAATGGGCTGGAGACTGTCTGCAGCCAAAGAGCAGGTAGAGAAAGAGCCAATTCCAGGAACATAGAGCCAACGGGACGAAGTCCTTGAGGTTGTACCTGTCTGGAAGGGAACAGAAGGGGGAGGAGACTAAGAAAATGGAATTAAGAGGACTGAAAAGAAAGGAAAGAAAACAGCCCGACTTTATGAGCACATATGCTCCTGGACACTGTGCTTGAGGGAGAGCACAGTGGAGGTTCCTGGTCCCCAGAGTTTGTTCAGAGACCTTGGCATTCCATGTCAGAGGGGGGATGCGGGGTGCAGGCATGGCTTCAAAGGGTTCTGGGGACTTGGCAGAGCTGAAAACGTTGGATTGATGAAGAAATCGGAGTAATATGGATGCCTCATTCCAAGTGGGCTTGTACATTTCTCATCAGATGGTGAAGAATAAAGAAATAGCGTTGACAGAGAACAAGCTCGTTTATTTGGGGTGAGTCGGATTTTTTCCAAATCTCCCAAAGAAGCGGGGAGGCCACTACAACTGAGTTGACCATACGAGAATGTGTGTTAACAGCGTGAAAGGGAGTAATTAGTCATTTTGTAAGTGCCTCACTTCTACAATATTTCCATGGTCAAAATCCTCTACTATTTCAATTTCTCGTTCCACAAAAGAGATTTATGAGGCAATGAAACCCAGAAAATTCAGTCTCTGTCAGCCTAATGTGCCACCAGATAGTTAAAAAGGCCAAACTAAACACCTGTGGCTTCATGCCCGAATGCTTTATGCCCACGAATAAAGCTGTTGGAGGTGAACACCTGCATATTTTCCAACATAATCTCACTTGACAATGGGCGTTTGGTGAGTGCACTGTGGTTCCAGGTGTCATTGTCTTTTCATCCTCTGGCATTCAGAAACCTGGCGTTTGCATGACAAATGACTACGCAGATTTTGGCAGGGCAGGGCCCTTCTGCTGGGGGAAGATATGCAGAAAGGACCCTGTAGCAGAGGCTCCTCTAATGTAACTCTTATCTGCTTGGCGAGCGCCTCTTTGACTTCTCTTTGTGTCTGCGGGGAAGGGGCCCTGAGTCTGTTCGTTTGCACTGCAGCTGCAGCAATAAACAGCAGGCAGTTTCCTGCTCCTGTCTGAGTTGTATCTGCTTTCATGCGAGTCACTCAGCAGACACGTGTGCTTTATAAATGGAGGGACGATTTGTGGAAAACTTAAAGTGGTTCAGTGATGACACCTCTTAATATTCCTTCGGTTCTTCTGAGCATCCTTAGAAATTGAAATACAGCCTGCCATGGAACTGATCAAGTTCTGCACATACATAATCCGCCCTTAATACTTTCCTTTCCAAAAGTCTGTACTGCAGGTGGAGGGATAAAGTAGTTAAAAAAATGAAAAAGTTTTGAGCGAAATAATGGCAGCCTGAGTGGGTCATTATTCGCTCCATTGGGAAAGGTACTTCAAGTAAGAAATGAGCTCAGAAAGAAATGGTTTCCAAGGGAGAGAGAAGGGAGAATACAGAAACTTGGAGGCTTAACTGTGGTGCTTTTGCTCTGGTGTTTCTTCAGACAGAATCCCCTCCTTCCCTCCTGCTGTGGATTGAGAAGATTCTGGATCGAGAAGATTCTATGAGGTCAAGTCTAGCTCACCCAAAGCAGAGCCCAGCAGGGCCCCGACTGACCCACAAACTGATGTAATGTGGCTGAGAAATGAAGAGTTGTTAAACACCAGGGTCTTTAAAAATCATTCTTAACACTGCAGAGCCCAGAAAGTACCTATTTCACCTATTTTAAACTCTAATAAAGTGAGAAAATTGCTATAATGCTAAGAGATAACAGTAGGGTACAAATTTATATATACAGAATGGTCCTGGTTATACAGAAAAGTATTTTCAGAGCTATGTGTGTTTACTACATGAGAGCAAAAACACTGAAATGTAAACAGTGGTTATTTTTAAATAGTACATTTAAGAGAAATTTGGGGCTTTGTATTTGGAAGATCTAGGTTTTTGAAGTAAATAGTTTAACTTGTCTTGCTTTAACCACACCTGTGCCTATGTCCCTGGGATATTGTGGGGTTAGGTAAGAGGTGACTATGTAGGTATTAATACGTGCACATAAATTAGCACAGTATTTGAGAGTAAGCTGTTAATAAATGTTAGCTATTATGAGTATTTTAATATTTTACTATGGTAATTTCGCATATTTCCTAATTTTTTTTATACTGGGTATATGGAACGTTTTAGTCATTAAAGAAATCAAAATCATGAAGGTAGAAAAATTAAACTGACAAGCTCTGCTATAAAAATGTCATAAAATGCTAACAAGGCTCGAGATGATAAGGAACGATATCGAGTCCAAAGGAACAGGGAGATGCCAGCAGACAACTGCAGAGCAGAAGCCGGCTGGAGCTGTTCTGATTAACAGTGTATGGTCATCCAGAGGTGGCTGATTCATCTTGTGTATTGTAAAGAAGAAGTTGAAAGTGACCTAGAAATGAGAAAAAGGACAGAGGCGTCATTGCAAAAGGTGCTTCTCTCTGGAAACCGAAGAACATTCTTTGTACCCAGTGGGATGCAGTTTGATGAAGTCCTGTCTTATGTGCTAGGGAGAAATACCTAATAAAGACTTGATGTCCTCAGAGAGGGAACAGGCTGAAATCGAAGCTTTTGTGCCTCTTTAATGGGAAACAACCCAGAGACTGTGACTTTTCGGGGGACTTAGAGGATCTCTGAAGTACGGATACTTACAATGTCTCTAAGATCAAAAGGGTCTTCTAAGGTCAAAACTGCCAGGAACTTGCTGGGTCAGCAGTGAATAAAAAAGACTCAGGCTGTTTTTTATAGGAACCAGACACATAAATATAAGTATGTTCAGAAGCTAAAGACTGTGGTTGAGTAGTACACATTAATATTCATAGATTATTTTCATAATGCAATAGAGTCCAGAGCAAGCGACATATTTTTTATTGATGAGCGTATAACTAGGCACCGTAAATAGAACGCTCAACAAGGAGTCATAAAACCACCTAATTCAGCTCCTAAATTGCGTTGTGACTTTCTGTGCGGTGTTCACCACCTTGGCATGTCACATGCTCCACTTACAGAAAAGTATGATTGTATTACCTGATCTTTTCTGTCCCCTCTCTGTCTAACCTTTTCATGTTATTTAATTTCTTCGCCTCTTGATACAGAGGTGTAGTTCACTTAACATTAATATAACTACAGATACTTGATGTCTGAAAGGAGGCACTTTCCAAACTGAAGGATAATATTAAACACCGTTTCACAAGTCCTGTGAAAGCACCTCAACCAGTTTCCCTATGAGCGACATCCTGTAACTGTCATTCAAACCATGAAGCAGAGCAGGTTCGTCTCCTACAGCCACCAGGTCGCTACCCTTTCCCGTGCGTTTTCCCCATGTGGGATAGTTGGGCTTCCACCTACAGTGGCGGCCTCAGGCACTCAGCCTGAGTGTTTCGCGTGGTTTTTTCTTACTTGACCTTGGGGATCATGCCACATCACATCCGTCACATTCTATTCCTTACAAGTAAGTCAGAAACCCACCAACACTTAAGGAGAAAGAACTTAGATTCCATGCTTGAAGGTAGGAGGGCGGGGCTCAAGTTTCCAGAACAGAGTCTGGCAAGCATTCTGCAGAAGGCCAAATAATAATTTTTTTAAACAATAATTCAAAAGAAGTCACTAGATATTGGAAAAAGAACATCATTAGGGAGTTTTGCACAAAGTTTCAGTAGAAAAGTAGGAAGAGAAGTCAAATTTGCTAGTCAATTTCGAGGCCTAATTATTTTGAGTCATCCTCTATTTCATATTACCCGCTGGGTCAATTTACACTGACTTATAATTACAGGTGAGAACATCAGCTCTGTTAGGAGTTCTTAGAGAGGTGCATATAGTCAACAACACAGAAAAAAGTACTAAATTTTAACATTTTAGATTTAAATTTTAAAATATTTTAAAATAAATGTACATTTAAAATAAATGCCCAAATATTTTCAAATTTCAAATTTTGAATTAAAATATTCTCTCATAAGATTAGTCCCAGAATGAAGTATTGAAAGAGCATACGCTATATCTGGGAAAATGTACACAGACAGTAAACACAGATATTCTGATAAAACTACTAGATTATAATAGTTTGGGTCTATAGGAAAAGTCACTTCTCAGTGAGGAAAATACGATTATTATGAGACATTTTAATAATAATTTGTGCCAGAGGACAACGAATAGCATCTTTAATGCTCTGGGAAACAAAAGGTGAGCGAACAATTTTTTTACCCATCTAACTTTCAAATAAAGGCACTGTGCAGTTATAAATATACAAGTGTATTGTATTTCCACAATAATTTCCTTGGGAAATATTACCTCTATATGTACTTCTGAGAAACCTATTAAAGAATTAGTTTAGATTACCAAATGACAGGGTAGACATTAACATAAATACTGGTGATGAACCTAAAGATACATTTTCATTTAAAACCCAGACTAAATACTGGCTATGAAAACGAGATCAGTGGTTGTAATGTAAAGCATGTCCTCACCATGTGCTCTGATGACATAGCTAGGCTATAACCATCAAAAATAAGAAGAAAGCAGAGGGAAAGAAGGAGATCCTACCCTTTGCAACAGCATGGATGGAACTGGAGAGCATTATGCTAAGTGAAATAAGCCAGG
>VMDR010015512.1:0-22205 GCA_007922815.1 Macrotus californicus | reverse complement strand
CCGGGGCCTCTCTTATCCCAGCCACAGATCATGGTACCCATGGACAGCCCCATGCCTTTATACTGATACACCATGTTGGCCAGCAGCTTGGAGGCAGCTGCTACTGAGATGCGTTCCTTGTTTCGAAGCTCATAGATTCGACACTGCCGGGCCAACAGCCGCTCCCAAAAGCTGCAATCTGCTGCGCCCCCAGCCATGGTGCCCAGCAGGTAGGGGTTGATCTCTATCACCTTCTTTACCGTCTGAGAGGCAATGTAGGCACCCGCTGTGGCCCGAGAGTCTGCTGCAACAATGACTCCATGTCGAAACTGTTAAGATCAGAGGAAAACACAAAAAGGCCACAGGTTAGACCACAAAAAGTCATGACATTAATTTCTGTATCAGTGCAACCCCAAAACATCTCCTTTGTCGTTTTATACTTCACAATATACCAGTGATTGTCAACCGGTGTGCCACAAGAGGCATACTGGTGGGCCGCAAGAATTTTTAAAACATGCAATTCCTGACTTCTTAGTCAGGGGCACTGACCTCTCTTCCCTTAGCTGGTCAAATAAAAAAAATGACAACAGCCAACACAATAGCCGTCCAGGGTGAACAAATAAAAATTATAGCGCATTTTTTTGGTCAGATCTGCAAAAAATGTATTTTTGGTGTGCCACAGAATTTTTGTAATTACTTTTATGTCATGAGATGAAAAAGGCTGAAAATCGCTGTAACACATCTTCCCACATATTAATGTCACATGAGCTTCACATCAACCCCGTGATATGGGTATAAACATATCCCATGGATGAGGAACAGGTTTAATGAGACAGAACCACTGGCCCAAGATCGCAGGGCGAGTTATTGCAAAGCTGGGTCAGGCCTAGTACAGAACTCCCTCCCAAGATCCCCCCTCTAGTCGTAGCGCTTCGGTTACCCTGGCCTAGAGGGGCCAGTTTCCAAAACCTTTGGTGAATGGTTACAACTGCCTTCCCTTTGTCTAGGTTCAGTGCTGCTGCAGCCTCCCCTTTTCTCGGCAGAAGCAACCTGAAGTCGCCTAAAAATCAATCCAAGCAGCCTCAGGTTCTTTCTCCCTCTTACCCCCATTCCCACCGCCCCTCCTTCCGGCCAGAGCGAGAACCAACGCCTCCCGGGACGATGAGACAGCGAAACTGCCGAAGTCGGGACAAGGGGCCCGAGGTTCAGCCTGGGTTTCGCGGCCGCGGCCACTGCGGGATCCTGCCTGGGAAGGGGGCGGGCGCGCGGGGCTCAGTCCGGTTCCACAGCTGGGCCCGCACCTTGAAGGCCAGGGTGGTGGTTCCATGCAGTATTTCGATTCTTGGCTCCTCCGGGGCATCCCAGCTGGGCGCGGCCAGGTTGAGCCCATCACTGGGATTACCTGGACCCAGGTCCAACAGATCCGCACGACCCCCGAGTCCGAAAAACCCGTGCTGGTTCACCGGTAGCGAGCTCTCCAACACACTGGCCAGCGCCATGTCTAGTAAGGGCAAAGCGAGCTGCCTCCCGGAACGCCCAGTGGATAACGGCCTGGCAACGCCCTGCCCACACAGCTTCTCTTCTTACTAAATCTATCCCAGGAAGGAGCCATTTTAACTCCTGGCAACCACTCCCCCTAAAACAAAAGGCAGACGCCAGGGACCATTTTCGCCGAACGAGGGAAAAAAGAAATGGCTTCCCTACCCTTAAATTCTAAAGGCCTGTGCCTGCCATTTTAGGTTTTGTCATGCAAACAGTATTGGATTACATTAACCTCAAATTCCTAAGAAGCGATTGGAAACGTCCTTGCTGAGTGAGGGAAGTGAGGCCGGCCATCTTTGAGAAGGGCATGACTGGTTGAAAATCGGCTCTAAAACCTTAGCAGTAAGTGTTCCCCGCCCAGGCAGGTGTCCAAGCAGTAGTTTACATCTCTACTGCTTCAGCACCTTATTAACGCAATTGAAATTGCCATTTTGTTTTACTCGATAAAATAATGATCTACTCTAAGGTCATTTTCCTATGAAGTTAGTTAAACCACATTTGCTTGTGGTAAAAGCGCAACAAAATGAAAGTGCTATCCCTCTTGTTTGATAGCCTTAATCACCACCCTACCCACGTTCTCTCTCAGTACCAATTTTTAAGATTCAATATTCTCTTTACTCCCACCCTCTGGTGGGCATTCTAGTAAGTAATGAAGTACCCAAAAGGCAGATAGAAGAATAAAGAAAGAAAAGCAAAGAGCCCAGTTAATCCATAATCTGGATTCTGAGTTTATCTCCTGAATAATTGAGTCATTTACCATGTCAGAGGCTGGAGGAGAGTTGGGGCGCCATAAAGATGTACCAAGAGGTTCTCTAACTTAAGCTTGCTAAGACAAGCTCTTCGTTCAGAATGTGCTGTATTTCATCGTCTCCCCCTCTCTCCACCCACCTTCAGTTTTCAAACATTTTGGGAACGATAACAAGAAAGGAGGTGGGCAAAAGTATGAAATGTTGCCTCTTGCTTTATGGTTTTATGAAGTCAGCGACTGACCTTCCTTGTTGGATTCCAACAGCAAGCAACATCGATCAATATTTAAATTCCACTTTCCTCTAATACTCACACTCGGCCCCTTCCATTCCTCAGCAGATTCTGCATGTGTTGTATTTTTAATGCTGAAATTTGGCAACCATTTCCAAGTCCAACCATCAGAATGTAATGAAGCGGAAGATCCTTATCTGTGTCTCATACTTGGTTGGTATTTAGCAGGTATTATTCTGCAGTCACTTCTGCAATGCAAGTGGTTCTCCTACTGACTTCTCTCAGTGGTTCTTTTACTCTGTCACTAATAACATTTGTACTTCTCTTAAGGCACTTTGTACATTTTACCTAGTCAGATGGAGACCTCAAAAGGGGAGGTACAAATGATTGGTGCTGCTGTTGGTGGGAATGTAAATTGAACAGCCACTATGGAAAACAGTGTGGAGGTGCCAGAAAAAAATAAAAATAGAACATATGATCCAGAAATCCTACATGTGGGTATTTATCTGAGGGAAATGAAATCACTGTCTCATAGAGATATCTGCAACCCAGTGTTTATCGTAGCATTATTCACAGTAGCTAAAGCCTGGAAACAACTATATAAATAGAATATTATTTAGCCATATAAAAGAAGAAAACTTTGTCATTTATGACAATATGAATGAACCTTGAGAGCGTTATACTAAGTGAAATAAGTCAGACAGAGAAACACAAATACTATATAATGTTATGTATGTGAACTCTAACAAAGCCGAACTCAGAGAAACAGAATAAAGTGGTGGTTGCCAGGGGCAGGGGTTAGGGAAATAGGGAGATATTGGTCAAAAGGTACAAACTTTTAGTTATGAGGAATAAGTTCTGAGATATCTAATGTACAGCATTAATGATACTATGTTTTATACTTGAAAGTTGCTAAGAGAGTAGATTTTAAAATGTTCTCACCATAACAACAATAACAAAAATGGTCATTATGTGCAGGGAAGTGTTAACTAACTGTATTGTGGTAAACATTTTGCAATATGTATGTATCAAGTCATCACATTGTACACTTAAGCTTACACTATGTTATACGTCAGTTGTGTCTCAAGGTGGTGGGGTGAGGAAAATGATAAATGCTATAAGTTCATAGGTGGGAGAGGAGGTCAGTGTAGATCAGGGTGAGGTTGGGGATCCAGGAAGCCTTTGCCAAGGAGGTCTGGATTCATTTCCTTAAGTGCCAGTGGGGTCCCATTGCTCCTGAAACCCACAGGCTCTCCTCTCTCTACCCATATCTAGGAAGAATTTTCAGACTAGGTGGTACTTAAGCCAGATTTTGAAGGATAGGATTCAAATAAATGAAGGGGAGGTGGGTGATAGTGTGAAAAGAGGTTGTGGTGGGTGAATTAGGATTGGACCATAGTAGGGCTTAAATGCCAGCCTGGGGTGGAGAGGTGGTTTGGATTGGATCTTGTAGCCCTTCAAGGTTCCTTAGTAGAGGAAACACAGGATTTGAGTGATACCTTAGGAAAAAATGTCAGTGTGGATGATAAGATTAGATGGGAAAATTGGAGGGTGGCCAATTATGAGGCCATTCCACTGTCTAGATATGACTTGACAATGGCCTGACCTAGGGAGGTGGCCATCCGTTTATACGTAAAGGGTCTAAGACTACCCTGGCTGGTGTGGCTCAGTGGATTGAGTGCCAGCCTGCTAACCAAAGGGTCACTGGTTTAATTCCGAGTCAAGGCACATGCTTGGGTTGTGGGCCAGGTCCTCGGTGGCGGAGGGGGGGGGGGGGGGTGCATGAGAGACAACCACGTATTGATGTTTCTTTCCGTCTCTGTCTCTTTTTTCTTTCCCTTCCCCTCTCTCTAAAAATAAATACACAAAAATCTTTTTTAAAAAAAGAGTCTAAGATTTACTTAGTTTTTAGAAAGAGGAGACATTCTTATGTCTTTAGTAAGATTTCCATGTGGTCCTACACAAAGGAAGGGAGAAAAACTGGTTGGACCTTAGCGTGACCTCCTGATTTCTCCAGCTTCCCATGACATGTTTACACCTGCCCTTTGAACTGAGACCCCAGGTAACTATACCACAGCCCCACCATCATGATGTCAGGAGGGTCCAGGCTCTTTCCTTTGTGTGTGGGTCTGTTTCTCTGAATAAATCCATTCCCATAGCACCCCTTTGAGCTGCCGTGTTTAGTAAAATATACTCCATGTGGTGCTAGAAGTAGTTGCAGCTTATCACTCTGCTCTTGTCTACTTAGTTTTTCTGAAGAGCCAGCTGTCAGGGTTCACCATCCTCACCCCCTTGACCACACCTGGTTGGTCAAAGACTTGGACTCAGCATTATGGGGTCAAAGTCAGTTGTTTCTCCTACCTTGGAAGTATGGACCAGTCTCTTGTCATTGTGAACTGTTGGGCAGAAGGGGACCCAGGAGAGAGAAGGTCATCAGACTTTTCTCAGCTCTCTACTCAGAACTATATAACAAGTGGAGAAGCTGTACTGCTGGAGAACCGTCAGGAATGCCAGCCCTGTGTGCAGGTGGAGATTCATATTCATCCTCAAAGTAGAGGGGAAAGACAGCTCCAGGTGAAAATTTACCTGACCCCTGGCCCCGCAGTACTCTGCCTTTCCAAAAGGTATCTGTGTTTCTCCACCCCAAACCCTCACCCCCCAGGGCTCTCTTGTTCTTTTCTCTTTTGTCCTTGTCTCAGTCCATTTCTTTTTTGCACCTTGACCGCGAGGTGAAAGTGTGAGGTGAGGGAGCATCATAGTTCCCCGACCCCATACCTCTAAGGAGGGAACCCCATATTTAGACTCCTGTCTCGATGGGGCCACAGCACCCTATTCTGACTATTTCAAAGCACTGGCATGTGTTTATCCCTCCTCCTAGTCTGGGAGATCTTTCAGGGCAGGGACAGGAAAAACAAGAAGAACCCAGCTCTTTTCTTTTCGTTTGCATTTCCTTTTCTTGGAGGATGACAGACAGGGGACTCCTTGGGTGAAGCTCAGATGTGTCAGGGCAGCGTCTTCCCAGTGCTAGAGACTCCTCTTGTCTCCCCTCAGTGGTCCTCTGAGGAGGAGGGGCTGCTTCAACAGCCAGTCCCCAAAGCCCAATTTGGGGTTAGGGAGAAGTGAAGCTACAAATCGCATACCTTCCTTGCCAATTCTGGCTGCAGCCAAGCTTTTCCTTAGCGTCCCTCTTCCCTTACTTGACCCAGCTCACAAATCCCTGTCTTGCTACTTCTAAGCTTCACTCAGCCCCAGGGATGGCTCTGCAGGATGTGTGCAAGTGGCAGGCCCCCGACACCCAGGAGCTATCACCTCACCTGTCTCAGGCCAGTGGATGGGCTGTGCCCCGGGGATGTGACCCTCAAACCTTCTTGCAGGCCCAGGGCCCCAGGCTGGCCCATGGCACCACCACCCTGGCTTTCCGCTTCCGTCACGGAGTCATTGCTGCGGCTGATACCCGGTCCTCCTGCAACAACTACGTGGCATGTCCAGCCTCATGCAAGGTCATCCCTGTTCACCAGCACCTCCTGGGCACCACCTCTGGCACCTCTGCTGACTGTGCCACATGGTACCGAGTGTTACAGCGGGAGCTGAGGCTGCGGGCACTGAGAGAGGGCCAGCTGCCCAGTGTGGCCAGTGCGGCCAAACTCTTGTCAGCCATGATGTCCCGCTACCGGGGGCTGGATCTGTGTGTGGCTACTGCCCTGTGTGGCTGGGATCGCTCTGGCCCTGCCCTCTTCTATGTCTACAGTGATGGCACCCGCCTGCAGGGAGACATCTTCTCTGTGGGCTCTGGGTCTCCTTACGCCTATGGCGTGCTAGACCGGGGCTACCGCTATGACATGACCACTCAGGAGGCCTACGCCCTGGCTCGCTGTGCCGTGGCCCACGCTACCCACCGTGATGCCTACTCTGGGGGTTCTGTAGACCTCTTTCATGTGCGAGAGAGTGGATGGGAGTACGTGTCACGCAACGATGCCTGGGTGCTGTACTCGGAGCTGCAGAAGCTTCCGGAGCCGGAGGAACAAGAGGAGAAGGAGGCCAGCCAGGCCCATCCTGAACCTGCCACTCCCCACAGAGCTGGTGAAAATGGAGGACTCTCTGTAGGACTGATATCAGGAGACTCCGGGCTCCCCAGAGACTGAGACTCTGTAAGAAGTGGCAGGACTTGGGGACCTAGTGCAGGGAGTGGGTGGAGGATAGGGTGTGAGCAGCATCACAGCGTCTGGCTCCAGACCTAGTGGGTGGCTGGTTGCATTTGTTCCAAGTCCGTCTCTTTCTGTCTCCCAGAACTATTGATGGTTCTGCCCAGCGTGTTCCTATTGACACCCAATAGATTGGTCCAGCCCCCTTCTCCGTGCCAAGTTCTTTCAGCAAAGCCTTACTGCATGCCTGCTGTGTGCCAGACGCTGTGCTAGGTGCTAGACCCTCTTTAATTGCCATCCTCTTTACCGCTTTTTCCACCCTATCCCCAGTCTTCCTTCTTCCTCCCATTTTAGTCCTCATCTCAGCTTCAGAGTCTGTCATTTTCTCAGCTCAGTGAGGTGGGGTAGCCAAGGAAGAAAATGAGGTGGGGAGTACTCCAGAGGGCCGAGGCTGGGAGAGGCAGGGCAGTGCATTGCGGACCCCTGGTGGGTGGTGATGGGCTTCTCATCTGCTCTCCTCTGCCCCCTTTCATTCTAATGACTATAATGATTACTTCTTTACTGAGTGCAGTTCTCATGGTAAGTCTTTGAGGTAAAAATTATCCTCACTTTACAGAAGAGGAAACCTTGCCCGAGGTCACACAGTAAGTGGCAGAGGTGAGCCTTGGACCCAGACCTTCTGCTCCAGAGCAATGCTCCTTTAGCACAGCTTCTCCTCGCATGTCCTCGCCCTGACTTTCCTCACTGCCGCCAGAATAGAGCCCTGCAGGCAGGCATCTGGGGAGGGAGGTGGGGGAGAGTGGCTGGGCCCAGCCCATGCCTGGTGGCCAGGGATGACTGAACCCAGAGGATCCTGAGGGCTTGGAGGGGTGAACTGCTCCCACTGAGCCTCTTGTGCCCTACATGCCAGGGCCTGGAGCCATCGCCCCAGCTCACCTGTGCACTGCTCTTTGGGGGATGTCCTCGCTGCTGCCAGACTGCTCCTTTCTTCCTCTCCTACTTTCTTCTTCCCTTTGCCTGCTTTCCAGCCTCTCCTTCTTCTGGGGAATGCAGAAAACAGGGAGGTGGCTGTGCCCATGGGAATTGTCAGGTTAGCACATCTTCTGCCCTTCCCGGACCCTCCTTCTCCCTTGGGAGCCCAGAGTCGGAGAAGCAGGCTGACATCTCACAGCCTCTCCCCTCCCCAGAACAAGTCAGGAAGAAAGCTCGATGAACCAAGGGATGGGGCCTGAAGGAAGGCTGCTGAACCTTCCTTCTCTCACCCAACTCCTCCTAGCCTCCAGGCCATCCCAGAGTACCCCCTGAACTTCAGGCTCAGGGTTCCTCCAGGCAGGAGATGGCTGAACAGAGGAGACCTCCAGGCTCTGGCCTTCAGGGGATGAATGGGGAGGAGGGAGCAAAGGTCAGGGAGCCCGAGGGAGGAGAGCAGTGGGGGCAGAGGAGAAGAAATTGTGGCATGGAGAAGGAGCCACAGAAAGGTGCCCAGTACAGCAGGATTAGCCTTTGAGCCAGGGTCCAGAATCTGGCCAGTGGCCTCTACAGCAACCCTTCTTCACCCTTTTCCCATTCCTTAGCCTCAGGAAAGGAGAGGTGGAACTCTGGGAAAGATAGCAGGAGGTCTCGGATCCTGGCCAGCTTAGTCCTGGAGGAATGTTGGAGGAGGGGTAACTTTTGTCCAGGGTTCAAGTGTTTGAAGGACTTAGGCATGAGGGTGCATCTCCATGTGCAGAGGTGTGTGTAGGTCCCTGTGTGAGTGATCCAGGATAGGTGTGTGCACCTGAATGTGGCAGGTGGTGTATATGTGGTTCCTGTGTGCACAGACAGGAGACAGACTGGAGAAGGTGCCACACCTGGATAAGGAAAACAGCCCCTTACTGAGGAGAATGCCAGGCCTTGTCACTTCTTTTGGGAAAAAGCTTCAGAGTAAAGAGGGGCTGGGGTCAAGGCTTCTCCCACCAGCTCACTACTCCTCTGAGAAATGCAGGGAGGGAGCAGTGGCAGGAGCCTGAGTTTGCCACCTGAGCCCAGCCAAAGGCTTGCTGTGAACTGCATGTAGCTCATTCCCCAGGGACATTCTGCATCCCTCCACTTCCCATAAACTGGGAGGGAAGGATGGAGCCCAGACAAAGAGGGCAGACCAGGAGGAGAACCCTTCTTCTCCTCCTTTTTTTTTTTAAGAGAGAGAGGGGAAGGGAGGCATAAAGAAAGGGAGAGGAACATCAATTGGTTGCCTCTCGTATGTACCCCAATTGGGACCGAACCCACAACTTAGGCATATGTCCTGACCAGTAATTGAACCAATGAACTTTTGCTTTCCAGGATGACCAACCACTGAGCCATCTGGTCAGGGCAGCAACCCTCCTTCTTGCTCTCCTCCCATTGCGTCTCCCCTTTTCTTTTTCCGTCATGTTCCCACCCTTATTCACTCCTTTGGCAGCTTCTGTCCTTCCAGGTGATGAGGTATTTGAGACTAGAGATAAGGGTCTTGCTGACAAACCTGTTTCCCTATGTCCTTTTTCCTCTCTAAATTTAGTGAGTTGGGGAGGCCCGGAGGAGGGTGCTAGAAAGGGCTGGAAGAAAAGGCAAAGGTGTGCATCCATGTCAGCACACCCCTCACTACCTAAAGTGGCCGTGGTCAGTCTCTCCTATTCTCCACTTATTCCTGAAGGGGTGACGCAGATATTGGGGTGAGACCAAAGGGGTAAAGGTCTTGCCCGTCCTGCCCTGAACTGGAACACCTTGTTCCTCTGCCACCTGCGTGGTGTGCTGCCTCCTGAGGCCTTCAGGGAACAGACAGCCTGCACTTGTACAGGCCATGGAGCCATCAGGGGGCCAGTTCCAGTCTTCAGCAGAGGAAACAACTCCAGCACTGGAGCAAGGGTCCTTGTCCCACCACCTGGTTGCCCTTATTAAGCAGGCGTGGAAGGTATGATGGAAGGCATCTTCCTGTTAAAGCAGCTTTCCCTGATTGCCAGCATCCCACACTTGGGGTGGGGCGGGGTGGGGGGAACACAAGGACCTGTCCTGACTCACCTATTTGAGTCTACAGGAAGCCTGCCTGGAGTTGGGAGGCCTGGGTGCTCATGCTGATTCCTGAGTGGGTCCCTTCTCTGTTTAGGGAGTGGGCATTGAGAGATGCTGGCTACTCCTGCTCAGCTCCCACCCATTAGCTCTGATTCTGCCTCCCTGGTCCTCTCCTTCCCTCCTTCCTCCTTGGTGCTCCATGAAGAATAAGACAAGGGATTGGGGAGAAATAAAGGTGGGGGCAGCAGGCCCAGATTCAGTGGCCCACCCCTTCCTCAGTGGGCACCACAGGCACCAAGAGAGACTGGTGTGCCCCACCCCCTGCATTTCTTCTCAGTCTGGAGTCCCTCTTCCTTTCTTTTCCTCCTCTCTTCTCTGTAGCCCTCACCTTCTACTTCTCCTTCCCACCCTCCCCTCTGGCCAGTCCCTACATCTTAATTTCTTTGGACAGTTTGAGAACAACAGGGAACTCAGAGAGCTGGTGGTGGGAGTGGGGCACTTATTCCCTGAATGGAACCAACTCAAACCCTCCTCTATCTAGAGGGACGTGGAGTGGAACATCCCCCAAGGGAGGAAAAATGAACCAGAGGGAATAGGCTTAGGCCTCTCCTCTCTCTCTTTGGCACAGTAAAGCTCCACATAGAAACCTGAGCGCAGAAGCAGAACAGTGCTCTAGCTTTAGAAAATAAAGTGTTTGTTTATTATGAAATTAGAGATGGAGGCCCCTCCCCTTCCTCCCTCTTTCCTCTTCCCCAGCTGCCTCCCCCTTTCCTTCCCCTGGGGCCTGGGAAGCACACAAGACAATGCCCAGAGCTGGGATGCCAACAGCTGGGCAGAGCTCCAGGGAGGCAGCCAAGTGGGGGCGTGGCAGCTGGAGCTCTCCCCTGGGAGGTGGGCTGGCACCCCCTCTCTGCTGGAGACCAGTAGAGCCAGGGTGAGGCCATGAGTGATGGATGGAACCATGCAGGAAGGTCTGTAAAGACAGGAGAGCCCAGTTAGGGATAGTGAGTAGGGGTGGGCTTCAGGCCACCCATGTCCCACACAATCCAGGGGCACTGACCTGGGGCAGAATATCCCCTGCAGGAAGGTGGGCAGCAGTGGCTGGAAGTGTCTCTTGCTTTTGGGATGAACAGAAAAGAACCAAAAATCCACAGGGACCCAGAGAGAAATAGGAGGCAGATGTGGGCAGGAGACAGACACAGAGCATGTGTGTGGGGGCCAGGGAGATAGAGAGAACATGTGTGAGAGACTTAGAACTGGAGAGACAAAAGCAGAGCCACGGATAAGGTGGAATCACAGTGACAGAACAGAGGGATTCAGTCAGAGCCACACAAGGGAGACCCAGACAGTGTTACAGAGACAGAGATTCCCTGGAGAGGACACAGAAGACTCAGGAAGAGGGAGGTGAGAAGAAGGTTGCTCTGGGGGAGCTGGGAGCAGGAACACAGGAATGGGAAGAGGCTTGGGGCCCCTGGGCTGCTGCCGCCTGCTTGGACCCTGGGGCTCACTCAGAGGGCCTGTGCGGGCTACCCCACCTTGGACGGCAGGGCAGCCCGGCTCTCAGGGGGCTGGGGGCTCCTTGGCCCCATACAGCTCAGCCAGGGTGCGGAAGAGTGGCCCCCAGTCATCCAGTGGCTCTGCGGGGCCCGGGGTGCCGCCGGCCTCAGAGCCCAGGGAGCTGAGGGAGCCACAGGACGAGCCCCGGCCCTCGTAGCCGTACACCTGCACTGAGTCGTAGGGCGGCACGCTGGGGTCCTCGTCTGCCTCGCGGAGCCGCAGTGCCAGGAGCTGCGCCACGTCGGCGGGGCCGGGAGGCCGGGGCTGGCGCTGTGCCCGGGCCCGTGGTAGCACGTCACGGCGCCCGGGGGGGCCAGGGGCTGGCAGGGCCGCTGCATCGGGGTTCTGAAGGGCGCTGATGTCAAAGGCCTCTGTGTCCTCTTCGCCACCGCCCTCATCATCGTAGGTGATGATGTTTTCCCGGACATCCTCTTCCTCCAGCACCATCAGGGCTTCCTGCTTCTGGTGCCGCAGGGCCACGAAGAGCAGCACCAGGGCTGGGGGAGAAGCCACACAGGCGCTGAGTCAGCGGCCTGGGCAGACACAGAAGGTTGGGTGACAGAGGAGGCAGTGTGGCCTAGGGGTGGCAAGCCCTAGGTCTGACATCTGGCAAACCTCCTGTGAGTCCAGACTCCACCCCTTACTTGCTATGTGAGCACAGGAAGTTGCCTGGCTTCTCCAAACCTCTTTGACCCTTAGATTGGTTGCTGGTATGGGAACCAGGGAAAGCCTTTACCAATTAGGGCTGTGGAAAGGATGAAATGGAGTACCGCAGATGATGTGCCCAGTGCCACACGTAGCCCAGAGTCAGGGCTCAATAAACAGCTCCTGTGGCTTGCTGCTGTCACTACAGACCAGCAGGTCAGGGATATGCGGCCAGAGCTTTTTCTCTTGGGTGTACCAGCCAGTGGGACGATCCAGGCACAAGGGCTCCTGTAAACCCCAGGGTGGATTTTCCTGTGTCCAGGATCCTGATTCCTTTCCACATCCCCAAACACTTGGACCCCACATCTGTGCCCACTGTGGCCTGACTCACCAAGCAGGGTGCCCACGCAGGTGATGATGGCAAGCAGGGCCCCAGTGCTGAGCCCGGCAGGTGAGAGCTGAGCCTCAGGCCGGCAGGACGCCACGGAGCCATCGGGCCGGCAGCGGCACATGCTGACAGTCACAGTGGCAGTACTGCTCAGTGCTGGGGTCCCCCAGTCCCACAGTTCTATGGGAACCAGGTAGGGGGCCTGGCGGGGCGGAGCAGGACGAGAGGGCAGCAGCAGGCTGGCAGAGCCATCTGAGGGAGAGGGAAATTGTTAGGGCATCTCCTGGGACATTTTCCCAGTAGGGTCAGTCTGGCTCATGGAGACAGCGTCCCATGGGGAAGGTTCACAGTCAACCACCATGTACAAATCCACATCTACTTTCTGTTAGGAGGGCCCAGATATGTGGGTGGGGGTCAGGCAGGCTGGAATGGGGCAGTGGAGGAAGAGCAGGGGAGGGAGGCAGACATGGGCATGGGTATAGGAGGCCACCCACCTTGGTTGTCCCTGACAGTGAAGTTTGCATCGGGGCCCAGAGGACCTTGGAGGGAGACACGGCTACTGTTGCCAGCTTCATCTCTGTCCAGGGCCCGGATGACCTGAATCAGCTGGGAGGAAAACAACAGGCCTTGTATGGAGTGGGCAGCTGGAAGTCTTGAAGTCCCAACCCCTCTGTCTCTGCAGCTCACCTGGCCGGGGGCTGCAGAATCACACACAAAGGTGTCATAGGGCTCAGCCAGCTGGGGAGCATTGTCATTCTCATCCAAGGTCTGGATGGCCACTTGCACGCGGGAGGCCTGTGCGGAGCTGTCTGAAGCCAGAACATGGACACATACACCCCCCACACCCACACACAACACATGTGGTGCATGGGCATGGATGCCACATGCAACATATAGTATTCACATGCAACACATGAAATGTGCATGCAGTTTGTATATAGCAAACATTGTGAAATGAATGGAACACCAGCAAGCACATACAACATTCATGTGGTACCCAAGATATGTACAACACACAACACACATTCAACAGGAATAGCACTCATGATACACATAAACAACGACCTGCATGTAGGGCGCACACACACCGTAAATGAAGGTTAGACAGAAGTGCATACAGGACTCATTTAGACAACAGTCATGAAATGTACAAATACATGAACGCCATACAGTAGAAGGACACTCAGCATTTAAAACAAACACAAGATACATGAAACGGATGTTCAGTATACACAGTGAATATAGTATACCCCACCCAGGGTCCAGAGAATGCATTTTCATGCACAGCATCGCTGAGAGGACGTACACACACACACACACACCCTGCCCCATCAGAGGTCTGGAAGGTTGTGGTACAGCAATGAGTGTCACTTAGCGTCAACCTTGGGAAGGCAGGAGCTATATGATGCACACGGTGCAGAGCCAGGCCGGCCTGGGCACCACAGGCAGACCCAGGCCCTACTTCCCACATCCCTGCATCAGGCGGCTCCCACCACTGCCCTGCCTTGCTCTTTACTGCCCGGGCACCCAAGAGAGAAGGGAAAATGTGCACCCCTGCCAGCCTTGGTGGTCACCTCTCCTAGGTTGGTTCCTTTAGTCTCTCCCCCCAGCAGGCCCTGAAAGTTGCAGGCTGGCAAGGAGGCTGAGTGGACAGCCTGGCTAAAGATTTGGGACACCCCAGAGACAGGATTGGGCAGGGACCCATTCCTTCAACACAGCAAGGGCCCAGGGTCTGCTAGTCGGTACTGAGCTTCCGAGGGGCGGGGAGCAGAATTTGGCAGGAGGTTGAGAAGACGGTGAGGGGAAGCACACACATACACAGAGTCACTTACATATACACAGGCAGCCACAACACACAGGGCCACTCACAGACAGACACACAGGCACTACCACATAACACACCACTGCATGGACATAAATACACATCTACACATGTCCAGCTGAACACATGTGACAGCAGTGTGGTGAGGGAGAGAGCTCAGACTCTGCAGCCTGCTCTACCACTTCATCTCTCTGTGACCTTGGGAAGTTATTTAACTTCCCTTCACTTGAATTTTCTCATTGTAAAAGGGGGAAATAACCACACCTCCCTCATAAACTTATGGTGATGATTAAATGAATAAACCCACATTTGGTGCTGAGACCAGTGCCTGATACACAATAAGTAACAAATTATTACCACCTGTCCACAAACACTCACATACACAACGGACACGACCAGCTCTGTGTACCTGTCACTGTGACCATTCAGTTACACACATGCTTAAATAGTATAAATGTAATTCTACACACTCAACTCTATAAACATAAAGTTATAGATATGTACTCAGACATATGTATGCACATGTGACTCACACACATGGAATAGCACACATAAGTGTGCACCACACACACAATTAGCTCTTGACCGACATGTACAAACATCTCCGTACACAGCGGCAACCCCCCCAGACAGGACACAGCACATGTGGACACCCTTGGACAGGAGCAGGGCTGCTAAGGGGAGACTGACGGAGGGGAGGGGCCCGCTTGCCTCCAAGAGCCTGAGCTGCCCAGAGAGAAGCAGCTGAACAATGTGGCTGGGGACTGGGGACTGACAGGGGCAGGAGAGGGCTCCCCACAGGGCTTCCCTGGGAGCGACTGCTGTGGCTCCCCAGTCACCCCCCAAAGGAGGTCCCAGTGCTTCCCTGGCCCCAGGCTTCAGCCTGAAGCAGAGAGTGAGCAGGGCAGGGTCAGCCAGAGTGCAAGTGGGGACTGTTAGAAGCTGGGAACTATTTGAGGTTAGGGTTATTTTCCGGACAGGAAACGCCAAGTATAGGAGTGAACTTCAGGTCAGGAGAATGCTCTGGCAGACCTACTGTGCCCAGTCCAACCCAGCGGAGGACAGCAGGCCTGCCTCCTGGTGATGACCCAGGCTGGGACGAGGGTCCGATGGCAGAGACCTCCCTTCCCCATACCACGCTCAGGGACAGCCCCTCTGCCAAGGGGCTGCTACTCCCTCCAGTCCTCCAGCCTTCTCACCGAGCTCTGTGGCCAGCACTGTGAGGTTGTGCCATACTCGAGCCTCGCGGTCCAGGGGCACGGCTGTGCGGATGGTGCCGTCCCGGGGCTCGATGGAGAAGCAGCGCTCCACGTCCGAGTGGGGGAGGATGGAGTATCTGGGAAGACAGAGCTGAGGGGCTGGGGCTGGCTGCAGGCAGGGCCACAGTTGGCCGCTCTGCCTCCCTCCCTTCCGTTCCCCTCACTGGGCCTCCTGGCTCATCTGAGCGGGTGGGCCCAGGCTCCTGGGGCAAAACCTGCCCCATGCACTCAGAGCCACAACTCACACAGGGTCCCCTTAGAAGTCATCAACATTAAATACCTGTCCTGAGACTTAGGGGGACTGGGTCTCCTTGGAGTGGGGGAGAGAGACAGAAAGAGGGGGAAAAGGGGAGACACTGCCTGTCTTTCAGACTCTGGGCTCTGTTCCGAGGACCCCGGGACCCGTGTTCTAACCCCACTCGGCCTTAGAACAGCCGTGCAACCTTGGGCAAATTGTCTAACCTTTGCTTCCTCAACTAGGAAAAGGGAATGACACCAGCACCTCCCTCAGTGCTGTGACAGGCATGCTGGCTGGGAGGTGGAAGGAGTGGCTCTTCTCTAGGCACCGTCCTGGTTCGAATCCCAGCTCTGCCATTTACTGACGGGGTGACCTTGGTCAAGTCACTTAACCTCGCAGGGCCCTGGAAAAACTGGTGATGAAAACACCTGCTTCATGGGGCAGTTGTGAAAACTAAACGTCAGCCAGTGGGTAAAGCAAGACATACTGGGACACTGACCATAGTGATCAAGGATCAATCCCACGCAGCAGATGAGGTCACATCTGCTCATCTGCTGGTGCCGCCACCGCGAGGCACCACTATTACCCACCCAGAGGGATGAGTGGAGAGCCTGGGAGTGTGGAGCCAGGCCCTCCAGCCTGCATCTGGGCCCAGGCCCCCAGGGAGGGAGATCTCTTCCAGGAGGCAAGTGTGATTTATGGTCAAGAAGACACATCCTCTCTGAGACTAGACTGCCCCTGGGCACCTTCTCCCAGGCCTGGCCCTGCCCGGACACACCCTCACTCACCTGATCAGGCTGGCAGGGGAGTCTAGGTCAGTGGCTGAGACCTGGCCCACCAGGGTCCCAGGAGCCTTGTTCTCGGGCACCGCCAGGTGGTAGGCAGCCTGGGAGAAGGCAGGTGGCTCTGGGGCGTCCTGCACGGCTATGCGCACTGAGGCCACGTCCTTGAAGGGCCCTCGCCGCAGGTAGGCTGGGTCGATGAGCGTGTTGGTGGCCTCCACACGGAAGGAGTAAGAGCGACGAGTCTCGAAGTCTAGGGGCTATGGCGAGGGGAGGTGGAGTGGCTGAGACGTGTAGAAACCAGGGCAGGCCCAGGTTCCCAGGAGGCGAATCCTTTCCCTACAAGCTTCCAGTGCTCAGCCCACCTCAGAGGAGAGGTGCACCAGAGGGACAGTGGCCTTGGTGGTCAAGGTTGGGGGCAGATGACTTAGTAACTCTAGGTCTACCCCCAGCTCCATCACAGGCTTGATGTGTGAAGCCTTGGGCCAATCATGCCCCCCTTCTGGGCCCCAGGCCCTCATCTGAAAGGTAAGCGGATGACCATGATCTCTAAGTGCCAACATAGGTTCCTGAGTCTGTTCTAGACCAGTTATGAGTGTGTCCTGGGGGGGCAAGAGAAAGGTATGAGTGAGTCTACAAGTGTCAGCAACAGGAAGCTAACCTTTCGGACGGTGAGGAGCCCATCTCGACCCTGGGCGTCTGTGCTGATGCTGAAGGCCTCGGACCCCTCCCCATCCAGGATGCTGTATGCCATGAGGGCGTTGTTGCCCAGGTCTGGGTCCTGGGCCCGAAGCCGGCCCACCAGGGTGCCCGGCCCAGCTGTCTCCACCACGGAGAACTGGTACAGGCCTTGAGAGTGGATGGAGGGGAGACATTCTTAGAGAGGTCCCCAGCTCTCCTCCTTCCCCCAGCACCTCCTTCTTCTGGGGCCTGGCTGGGAGAGGGGTGAGGTGGGTGGTCAAAGGATGGCTCAGGTAGCAGCAATGGACGCTTACTCTGAGGGAACTTGGGGGGGTTGTCGTTGACATCACTGAGGGTGACCGTCACCGTAGTACTGCCCGACAGCCCCCCCATGTGGCCGCCCATGTCCTTGGCCTGAATCACCACCAAGAACTCCTCCTGAGTCTCTCGGTCCATGTTGGGGATGGCAGTGCGCACAACTCCTAGGAAGAGACTCTGGGTTAAGGGGTTCCTGTTCCTGTGGCTGCCCCACTGCTCCTGAACCCTACCCTCACCAGTCTGGGGGTCCACAGAGAAGAAAGGCAGGCCATCCAGCACAGTGTACACCAGCTTGGCACTGTTCCCATAGCTGGGGTCATCGGCATCGTGAGCAGTCACCTGGATCACTGACGTCCCTGTGGGAGATCCCAGCACCCCACTCAGCAGGGGTAAAGCCGCAAGGGGAAGAATAGCAGATGAGGGGAACCCAGACATGAGCAGGGCTAATCAAAGGATTGGGTTCTGGGGCAGAAAGCAATAGGGGAAGGAGAGGAGAGGGCACTCCAGGAGGTGGGGGGATCTGGGTGTTCAGACTTGGGGTACTCACCAACATTGGACATCTCGGGCACTGTAGCATGGTAAGGCCCCAGGGGAAAGATGGGGGGGTTGTCGTTGATGTCTTGCACCTTGATGATGAACTCTGACGGGGGCTCCAGGGGACGGTTGGAAGCTCGGTCCACAGCTTGGGCCAGTAGCACATACTGTGCCTTCTCCTCCCGGTCCAGGCTCTTGGTGACATGGATATTGCCCGTGGCCTCGTCAATCACAAACACGGTGCCTGCCCCCTCCCCGGTCAGCAGGTACTTGGTGCGGCCCTCACCCCGGTCCACATCCGAGTGCAGCTGTAAGGGTCAGGGGAAAATAAGGGCAGTTCCACATAGGAACATAAAGTTCAAGAGTCTGAATCTAGGACTGGGTGGAGTATGGGGAGTCCTGAGGGACCAAGGTCATTGCAGAAGTGATGAAGTGGCAGGGTTGGGCTACAGAGTCAGGGTAGCCATGGGAGGGCTTGATCCTTACCTTGCCAATGAGGACAGGCTCTGGACCGGCATATTCCTCAATGACAAAAAACTGGTTCCACACCCAGCTCCTTCGGGTCCGCAGCAGTGCTGGTCCTGGGCTCCCCCGGGACCATGCCCAGGCCCGGGCTGGGGCTGCCAGGCGTCCCATGCAGCCCCAGCCACCCAGCCAGGCCAGGAGGAGCCTCACCAGGCCCCACATGTTTGGGCTCTAGCTAGGGCTCTCTTCACTGCCCCCAGGTGCTGAGGCATGAGCTGGCTGGGGCAGAGGGCACACGTGCTGGGGCTACCCCATGGATCCACACCTGTAGGACAGGTAGCTCTTCAGGGTCAAGGAACCTTAACCCTCCACCCCACCAGAGATAGATGCTGAAGAGCCGACCTCTAAGCTATACCAGACTCCCACTGCCCAGAATGCAGTCGAAGACAGAGCAGACAGTCTGATCCTTTCCTCTTCCCAGGCTCTGCCTGTATTCACATCCAGCCCTCCAAGCTGATAAATCTCTAGCCAGTCAACTCTGAGTAGAGAAGCTGGGGAAGAAAATGGGAGAGGGGATGCTGGGAGGGCCTGGAGCCCCATGTGGCCCATGTCCTCTCGGGTGGGGCATGCAGCAGGGGGCTGGGGGAGATGGGGGCTACTAGAAAAGGCTTACAACCTAGGGGTTGAGATTCATGCAGCTGTCTAGAGTCAGGCTGAAATGACAAGAAGTGCAGCCTAAGACAGGCTTGAGAGCCTGTGAAAAGTCCCTCCTAGGCAGGAACCTGCCCCCAGCCCACACTGCCATCTGAAGTCCTTGAAGGGGAACTGGGCTCATGAGGCAGAGTGCGGGGCCAAAGCTGAAAGGAGAGCCGGTGGAGTTGGAGGTAGGACCAGGAGACTGGGGAGGGGGAAGAGGCAGACTCAAGCTAGAGACACAATGTGACTGAGGGTGAAACCAAGGCTCATGGACTGTCCAGCAGAGACAGAGACAGAGACAGAATGGCAGCAAGAGACAGAAAGAGAGAAGCTGCCTGGTGTCTGAAAGGCAGACAGGAGTCACTGGTACTAGCCTGGGGAATGGGAAGGAGGGGGATGAGGGGCCTCGTGTGTGATGGGCCCGCAGGGCAGCCCTCAGCTCTGGGCATCAGAACAGGCCGCCAGAACTTCATTCTGGGAGAAGGGCTGGTTCGGAAGGGCCGCAGGAAGGGAGCTGGACAGAGGACCCTTCCCACTGCTCTCTCCTCCCTCTCCTCCCGGGGTGAGGGAACCCTCGCAGGTATCTGTGGCTGCGCCCCTGCTCCCCCAGAGCAGACACACACCTGACAGTCCTTCCCCTCCCGAGGGAAGAGAGAAGCCGGATGGAAGCTGGGGACCAGAGTGGGGACGAGGAGAAGGAATGGGATAGAGGAGTGGAAAACAGGATAGCGGGGAGGGAAGAGGAGAGGAGAGGGAAGGTTCAGGGAAAGGAAAGGAGGGCGGGAAAAGGAAAAGAGAAAGAACAGGAAAGGAGAGAAAGATAGAGGAAGAAAAAGGCAAAGAGGAAGTGGAGATGGGGAAAGAGGGCAAGGGACAGAGAGAAGGCTTGGGGAGACACAGGGAAGGGGCAGAGACGGCAAACAGGCAGAGAGAAGGCAGGGTGAAGACACCGAGGGAGAGGAAAATGGGAAGAAGAGGGCAGGAGAAGCGAGGGAAGAAGGGAAAGAGATAGAGCGCGGGAGAAGGGAGCCGGCAGCGGGCTCCCAGCCGAGGAGCGCACTGCTCTGAAGACACCCGCAGGCTGCGGGCCCCCAGCCTGCCGCTCCGTGGACCCCCAACCCAGGCTCCAGGGCAGGCCCTTACCTGGCAGTGCCAAGGGGCCAAGCCCAGCGGGGAGCACCTCCGCCCGCCCCTGTCACCGGGTCCCGGGGGCACAGCCCCGATGCGATCCGAGCGGGCGCCGCGGCTCCGCTGCAGGTCTGAGCGGCCCCGGCGAGAACAAGGGAGCGAGACGGAGGGGGCGGGGGAAGGAGGCTCCGCCTGCGGAGGAGCGAGGCGGCTCCGCGCCGCGCGCGGGAGAGGAGAGCCCAGCCTCCGACCCTCCCCGGCCAGCCCGAGCTGAGCGGAGGGGGCGGGGGCGGTGCTGCCGGGCAGCCAGGCGCATACAGATGTACCGCCCCTCCTGGGCCAGGCCCGCAGCACCCGGCGGGGCACTTGGGCAGGAGGACATCCAGGCCAAGTCCCCAGAGCTGGTGGGGAAGAAGATGCACCCGGCAGTGCCTAGCGTCCCGCATGGCCCCCGCAGCAGGGCGAAGGGCGAGCGCGCGGCGAGGCGGAGGAATTTGGAGCCACTGCGGAGACCCGGCTTGCGCTCGCAGACCAGCCTCGTGGGCTTGTACGGACCCCGGGTGCAGGACGGCAGCATTTGGGGAGCCCTTGCAGGGTACGGTACCGGGCCAGCTGGGGTGCACTTCAGGACTTCAAAAGGGTCCAGAGTCCGCTAGCTGGGCCTAGGAACAGGTCAGAGACCAAGACATGACATGGGCGGGAGTGGACGGCAGTGAGAGTGGAGCCTTTTGGGGAAGCTCATTTATAGGCGAGTACCAAGCAAGCAGCTGACGCCCCCTCGTGGCAGTTGTAGGAGGCACCTTGAAGGTGAAAAGCAGGTGACCAAATACCTCCAGCTGGGGACCCACTTGGCCCTTCCCTCCTTCCCACCAGCGAGGTAGCCCTACAGCTGTGGTGTGGGTAGATCCAAGGGAGGGAAGGAGGGAGTTACTCCGATTCCGGGATGCAGCAGCCTAAGCAAGCAACGCTGGCTGCAGCCATCCTCTTGAATTTGGCTTTCACCCAGGCCCTGCCCAAAGAAAGCCACTCACACACTAGTTAAAACTAAGTCAGATTTTTATTATTTTCCATAGACCACATCATTTAATAATAAAAAAAATAAAAATAAAAATTGAACAAAAGGAAAAGGTGGATATAAAGTGGAACCGGTGGGCAGGAGGCAAAGGCTGCAGGACAGAAGAGACTGGGAACTGCAGGGGCCCTGGGACTCAGGAGATGCTGATTCAGCTCATAGGTGACCCAGTCCTGGCCCCAGCTGTTCCCAAGAGGCGTGAGTACCCAAAGGAGGTGGTGAGCAGTATGGAGGAAAAATGAAAGAGGTTGGGGATCCTGGCTGTTCCCCACCTCTGGGCCAACCACCTCTCTCTAACCTAGCTCTTCCCTCTCACAGACCTCGTGGGAAATGAGAGAAAGGAGAGGGCTAAATCCCAAGAGATAGGTTATGGGATGTACAGGAGGAAGCTGGCCGCTGCTCCATTTGGTATGTGGGGACAGGTGGCAGCCATACTTCAGCACTGGGCAAATGGTGTGAAAGACCCCTGGTTCCAGGGTGGTGGTGATTGTACCTATCCCTCTGTGGCCTTGCGCCCCCACCCTGGGCAGGGTGGCTGATGCCTGCAGTTCTCCCCAGTGTTTTCCCAACTAGCGGCGCCCACCCCGGTCCCGCACGGGTGTGCTCCGACTCCGGCTCCTGCTGTGGCGCTTGTTGTCTCTGCGGTCCCTCTCCCTGCCTCGTTCCCGGTCCCGTTCCCTATCCCTGTCTCGATCCCCCCTGTCACGCTCGCGTTCCCTCTCTCTCTCCCGGTCCCTCTCTCGGCTGTGCTCTCGCCGCTTCTCTCGCTCCAGCTGTCGGTTCCGCTCTCGCTCTGCTTCTTTTTCTCGCTCCTTTTGCTCTTCTTCTTCTTGCTCCTTCCGTCGTTTCTCCCGCTCCTTGGCCCGTTCGGCCCGCTCTGCCTCCTTCTGAACAATCTATAGCCAGCAGAAAAGGCAGAGAATAGGCATCTCAGCCCAGCTCACATCAGCCCTAC
>VMDR010015511.1:0-22220 GCA_007922815.1 Macrotus californicus | reverse complement strand
ACTTAATACTTAAATGGGACAGGTCAGTAAATATTAATCTAATCCTAAATAAATGCCAAGAGTAAAAACACAGCCCTAATTGGAATTAATCAAGGTATGTGCTTCCTGAATGATGTGAACTTAGCATTGTCCCCCATATCCCTCCTCCTTCTCTCTCCCCCCAGATATATTAGCCTTATTAAGAAGACCTTCCCAAGGTGGAACAAAAATTGGCAGTGTAGGGAATTCCAAAAGCAGTAAATCAACTTTATTGAAACTCTGGAAACTAATCAAAAGTTTATAGCAACCTAAAATGTCTGGTAGCTCAAGGGACTTGCCTTTATTTAGGTTAAAGCCTAACTCTCCCAGCACTGACACAGCAACACTGGGGGGCAATTGTTAAAACATTTAAAGGCAAATACTTCTGCCTGGGGCAAATGATAAGCAAATCAGAAAGCTTTGGAGGAAAGGCTGCAGAATGAGACACTTTGGGAAATAAAAGTTTTGAAAAGCTCCCACACGTTCCTGGAACTCTCAAAGTTTACATTTATTTTTAGAGAGGGAAAGAGAGGGAGACAAACATCAGCATGTGGTTGCCTCTTGCGCGCCCCCTACTGGAGACCTGGTCTGCAACCCAGGCATATGCTCTGACTGGGAATCGAACTGTCGGCCCTTTCATTCACAGGCTGGCACTCAGTCCAGTGAGCCACACCAGCCAGGGCTGCAGTTATTTTTTCTTAATATGATTTAAAAGACAGCTATGTAAAGCATAATTATAAGTCTATGTTGATGAACATAGAGTTTCTAAAGATGTAACCTATGACCATAACAACATAAAGGGTGAGGGAAGAGCTATATAGGAGCAAAGTTTTATATAATATTAAAACTAAATTGGTGTTAATTTAAACTACATTTTAAACTATTAACCGCTAAGAAATAACTAAAAACATATGGTTAAAGAAATAAGGGAATCAAAATGGTGTACTAGAAAATATCTAACACACACAAAAAAGGCAGTAATACAGGAAATGAAGGCAAAAAAAAAAGAGGACATATAGAAAACAAGTAGGAAAATGGCAGAAACAAGTTCTTTCTTATTAATTACTTAAATGTAAACATACCAAAACTTATGAGATACAGCAAAAGCAGTGCCCAGAGGAAAATTTATAGTTGTAAAACTTATATTTATAAAAATGAAAGATTTCAAATCAATAATTTAACTTGTACCTTAAGGAAATAGAAAATGAAGAGCCAACTAAACTCCAAGCAAAAGGAAGGAAGTAATAAAGATTAGAATGAGATAAACAAAATAGAGACTAGAAAAACAATAGAGGGAATCAGTGAAACCAAAGGTTGGTTTTTTAAAAGATCAACAAAATTGACAAACTTTTAGCTAGACTGACTAATCAAAAAGGAAAGACAGAATACTAAAATCAAGAATGAGACTATAGACATTACTCCTGACCTTACAGAAATTTAAAAGATTATAAGAGAGTGCTATGAATAGTTGTATGCCAACACATTAGATAACTTGGATGAAATTAACAAATTCCTAGAAATGTGCAAACTACCCATACTGACTCAAGAAGGACTAGAAAATATGAATAGACCTATAATGAGTGAAGAGAGTACATAAGTAATTTTAAAACTTTCAAAGAAAGAAAGTTCAGGACTAGATTACTTCACTAGTGAGTTCTGTCAAACCCTTAAAGAAGTAATACCAGTCCTCTCAAACTCTTCAAAGAAATAGAAGAGGACATAAATCTTCCTAACTCATTGTTTTAAAAAAAACATTTTTTATTTTTAAATGACAGCCGACATGTAATATAATATTAGTTTTAGGTGTATTACCCTGTGATTAGACAGTTTTATAACTTACAAAATGATTACCCTGATAAATCTAGTACCCATCTGACACCATATATAGTTATTACAATATTATTGACTATATTCCCTATGCTGTACTTTACATTCTCATGACTGTTCTATAACCACCAATTTGTGCTTCTTAATCCCTTCACCTTTTCACCCATCCCCCAACCCCCTTCCATCTGGCATCTGTCAAAATATTCTCTGTATCTATGGGTCTGTTTCTGTTCTGCTTGTTCATTTATTTTGTTTTTTAGATTCCACATATAAGTGAAATCCCTAACTCATTCTATGAGGCCAGTATTACTTTCATACCCAAACCAGGCAAAGACACAATCACAAGAAACAAAAACTACGGGCTAATATTTGCTATGAATATAGATGCAAAAATCCTCAACAAAATGCTAGCACATCAAATCCAGCAGCATATTAAAAAAGATCATAGATCATAAACAAGCAGGGTATATTTCAGGAAAGTAAGATGATTTTAACATATCAGAAATCAGTCTTTGTGTGCCACCACATGAATAGAACAAAGGGCAAACCACATGATCATCTCTTGATGCAGAAAAGATTTGTGAAAAAATCCAACACCATTTTATGATAAAAACACTAAAAAAGCACAAGGAATGGAAGGAAATGTCTTCAAACTAATGAAAGACGTGTGAAAAACCCACAGCTAACTGCATTTTTAATGATAAAAGACTGAACGCTGTCCGTCTAAAATCAAGAATAAGGAAAGAAAGTTTGCCCTTGCCACTTTTTAACATTGTACTGCACGGGCAAGCCAGCACAACTAGGCAAGAAGAAACGGGGGAAATGGCTTCCAAATTGGAAAGGAAGTAAAACTATCTCTATTCACAGATGACATGATCTTAACATGCAGAATATAGTAAAGAATCCACACACGCACACAACTATTTGAGCTTTTAAATGAGTTCAGCAAAGTTGCAGGAGGCAAGATCAACATATAAAATTAAGTTGTATTTCTATACACTTAGCAATGAACTATCTGAAAAGGAAACGAAAACAATTCCATTTACAATAGCATAAAAAAATATTAAAATACTTAAGAATAAATTTAACCAAGGGGGGTGTAAAACTTCTACACTGAAAACTACAAAGTATTGTTGAAAGAAGTTAAAGAAGATCTAAATAAATGGCAAGACATTCCATGTTCATAGATTGAAAACTTACTATTTTTAAGATGGCAGTACTCCTCAAGTTGATCTATAAGTTCAATGTGACCCTTATCAAAATTTTAATAGCGATTTTTGCAGAGAGGACAAGCTGATCCTAAAATTCATGTGGAATTATAAGAGACCTCAAGTAGCCAAAACAGTCTTGTGAAAGAACAAAGAGGGCTCACTTCCTGATTTTAAAATTTATTATGAAACTATAGTAATTAAATCATAAGAATAGAGGTATATTAATTTAATACTATAATAAAGACATTTCTGTTGACCAGTGAAATTATTACGTACTTCAAATAGGGATATTAGTTGAAAGGTGCTGAAATGGTATGGCTTGCACTTCCTACATCTGAAAAACCTGTCTTGTCCCCAGTATTTTGATTGCTGTCTTGCCATCACTTTTGTTTTGTGGCCACTTTGTTCTTTTACCAGTAATTTCTCCCCTGTTGTAATGCAAACCATCTATGTAACTTTAAATTTTCTGGTAGCCACATTGAAAAAGTGAAAAGAAACAGGTGAAATTAATTTGAATAATATCTTTTATTTAGCTCTATTCAAAGTATTAAAATATCTTAACATATATTCAACATTGAAAGTAAACTGTTAATGAAGTATTTTACATTCTTCTAAGCCTTCACAATTCAGTGTGCGTTTCCACTGACCGTACTCTGACTGGTGTGCACCTCATTTCGGACTAGGCACCTTCCAGCTGCTCGACAGCTACTACTACAGTTATTTCTGGGAGTAAAAAGGAAACTTTCTGTTTCTCGTTTCTGGCCCTCAAACGAATTAGTTTATCCTATTAGCCAGCTTTTGACCTAAAGGACCTGAAGAGAAACCTGTGTTGCAGTGGGGTGAAGAAAAGGAAACTTGGAGTCAGCATGGGTGTGACAAGTGAGAGTAGGCGTGTCGGAGGGGCGACTAGACTGCAGACCCAGGGAAGTTTGGTTGCAGTACCGCTGGGGTTAAGTCCACGAGAGGATGGGGCAGCACACGAGGGAACGCTCAGGGGAGGGAAAAGGGCTAGTCCTGCAGTGTGTTTCTGAGTCAAACGGTAAAGGTGCCTAGTTAGCCATGAGACTTCCTTCTTAATTGTCACCCTCTCCCGTGCCTCCCTGATCCATGAGATGGACATTAAAAAGTATAAATGACTAAGAGCAGGCATGCCCACTAGAGTGCATAGTCCTTTTGAACTACTTTTCAGATAATTCTTTATACGTGTATATCTTTTCTTTCCTCTCCCACAAAAGCAAAATATGGGACAAAGGATCAGAGAATGGAAAGTAGAGAGGAGAATGAAGATAGGAAAGGAGAAAAATTGTGGAAACAAGACATAAAGAATATACTAATATGTCCCTAATAAATTAAAATATTGAATGATATTGTTTTTATTCTTCAAGAGATGGAAAGTGTGGGGAAAGGTAGGGAAGTGTGACGTAGAGCAAAGGGACGTACCCAGGAGAAAATAATTGCCTTGCGGTTTTACTTAAAATTGTCTTGCTCGCTTTCTTCATAGCTGTGCCACGGCCTACGTTCTGCTGGCTGAGGAAGAAGCAACAACCATTGTAGATGCTGAAAGGCTGTTCAGACAGGCACTCAAGGCAGGAGAGACTATTTACAGGCGGTCACAGCAGTGCCAGCACCAAAGTCCTCAGCATGAAGCCCAACTGAGTAAGCAAATTGGAACTAATTTTTACCTGTCTTTCAGTCCCTGCAGTCGGCCCTTTTATGTTGAAAATATAAAACAACAATAACAAACTGAATACTTAAGGTTAGCTACTTTCCTGAGAGATAATTAATCTATTCATAATATCTACAAGCCAACAAGACAGAACTATGTGTCAGCTAGAGAGTGCTCACAGAGCAGATCTGCTCTGGTTATGGAGAGAGGTGCTGCTCGAAGACTTAGCAGTAATTTACTTCATGTGAAAATTGGGCTGGCCATTGGGGAAGCACAACTCAAAAAGGGCCACGAGAGCGTTCCCGTAATGATAAGCGGCTATTAACCCTCACCCTCAGCCGACCCCCGAACAACAGTAGAGGGACAACGTCTGGTTAGCTCTTCAGGCTGTGTGTATCCATGCAGTGCCAGCGGTGGGCCCTTTAGCACAAAAATCAGCCTGATACTTGGCATGGACTCCTTCTTTGGTTGATTTCTCTCTGGCGTGTCTGAGATCATATGGGCCATAGCAACTGAGGTCCTTTCTTTCCACTCATAGGGATATTCTCCCAGTTACGAGTCAAACACTTTTACCAAATATGTTAGAATCTGTAGTATTGCTGCTTCCTGCGATTTTTTTTGTGGCCAGAGAAGTTTAGTTTCATGATTTTGGCAGATAGTGGGCAGTAAATTGAAATATGTTTATATAATACATTATTTGCTAGCAGTTAAGTTCTAAATCTTTTACTTGTGGAAATTAAAATTTGGGTAGTTTCCTCTCTAAACTAAATATTGATGTATACAGTATGTTTCATTAATGCATGATGTTGTAACACACAACTGTGGGAATACATAATTTTGCAGCCTGGAAATAACAAAACTGTATCTGTAAAAAAAGTTATGCCATTTGTCCTTGTGTAATCTCAATATGGTTATAAGATAGTTCCAGAAATATTTGTTAGCTTTTTCTAGAAGTACTTTTATATTTATTAGTTCTAGCTATTGAGCAAAAGTTTACACTAGCCATGGAAATTTTGCTTTGGAAATCTTTTGACATTAAAACAATAGAGAATATTAAAATAGTAGATTGTTTATGCAGAAACTTAAAATAATAGGTTAATGTTATTTCTTCCTGTTAATGTATGTGTTTCTTTTATGTTAATATTTAAATGCATTTATCAAGTATAGACTGACTATATATTTACTGTTCTCAGATTACATATTATTAGAGGTAAAAGTAATTCCATATATATATAAAACTTTTAATATTAAAAAACTTCAAACATATACACAAATAGAGCAGTATAATGAACACTCATTCAGTGTTCATCACCCAGATACAACAATAATTTATACTCTATCATTCTGGCACATTTTAATTTTTTAAAGATTTTATTTATTTATTTTTAGAGAGAGGGGAAGGGAGGGAGAAAGAGAAGGAGAGAAACATCAGTGTGTGGTTGCCTTTCATGTGCCCCCTACTGGGGACCTGGCCCGCAACCCGGCATGTGCCCTGACTGGGAATCGATCCAGTGACCCTTTGGTTCGCAGGCCAGCTCTCAGTCCACTGAGCCACACCAACCAGGGATTACACAATTTTTTAATTAAATCTTCCAGAGTAAGCGTAAAATTAATGGATATGTTAATCGCAAATCATAATACAAAAATGATAACTGTGTCATTTTTTTTAATAGGGAGAGATACTAATGTACTGGTATACATTAAAAGAAGATTGGCAATGTGTGCAAGAAAATTAGGAAGAATAAGAGAAGCAGTAAAAATAATGAGAGATGTAAGTGAATTTGATGACTGGACCTTTATATTCTTCAAAAAACTTAAAATGTGGTTTGAGTTGTCAATTATTTTAATGTAAAATCACTGTTTTTTAATTGGTGGTTTTTATGAGAGATATTTATTTAATATGATACATTTATTAAGGGTTGAGTCTCCACAGTTAAGAAATGAAAGAATTTCTACTTTAATAAATTTGATTCAGCTCTATTGAGTTTCTGTTATGATTTTAATCTCTTTTTCCTTTTAATATACAGTTGATGAAAGAATTTCCTCCTCTTACCATGTTGAACATCCATGAAAATCTCCTAGAATCACTTTTAGAATTACAGGCCTATGCAGATGTTCAAGCAGTCTTAGCAAAATATGATGGTGAGTGATAATTTGTCTTAGCTGATAGCATGGTTAAAGTTTTTGTAAAATTATATAAATGTGATCATAAATGTGATCCTATTCTAGTATTTCTATGATTTTCTCTTACCATTCTTACTAGTCAATGTTTGGAATCCATGGGTATAGATTGCTGTTAAGAATCTTCTAAGGGATGCAAATCAAAACCACAATGAGATACCACCTCACATTTGTCAGAATGACTATCATCAACAAATCAATAAGCAAAAAGTGTTAGTGAGGATGTGGAGAAAAGGGAGCCCTTGTGCACTGTTGGTGGGAATGCAGATTGCTGCAGCCACTGTGGAGAACAGCATGGTGGTTCCTCAAAAAATTAAAAATGGGAATTTCTTATGATCCAGGGATTCTACTTTTGGGTATATATCCAAAGAATCAAAATACTAATTTGAAAGAATATATGCATCCCTCAATATTCATTGCAGAGTTATTTACAATAGCCAAGCTATGGAAGCAACCTGAGTGCCAATCGATAGATGAGTGGATAGCCCAAGCCGGTGTGGCTCAGTGGATTGAGCACCAGCCTGTGAACCAAATGGTCACTGGTTCAATTCCCAGTCAGGGCACGTGCCTGGGTTGAGGTCCCCAGTAGGGGGCATGCAAGGGGTAACCACACACTGATGTTCTTTCCTTCTCTTTCTCCTTCCCTTCCTCTCTCTCTAGAAATAAATAAATAAAATCTTTAAATTAAAAAAAAATAGATGAGTGGATAAAAAAGCTGTGGTACAGACAAGTGTATACAATGGACTATTACTCGACCCTAAAAAAGAATGAAATCTTTCCATTTGCGACAGTATGGATGGACCTAGATGGTGTTATGTTCAGAGAAGTCAGTCAGAAAAGACTAATACCATGTGATTTCACTTACATGTGGAATCTAAAGAACAAAATAAATCAACAAAATTGAAACAGATTCATAGATATACAAAACAGATTGATGGTTTGTTTGTCTTAGGGGAAGGGTGTTAGGGGACTAGGTGAAAAAGATGAAGGGATTAAGAAACACAAGTCAGGCCCTGGCTGGTGTGGCTCAGTGGATTCAGCACCAGCCTGAGAACCAAAGGGTTGACGGTTCAATTCCCAGTTAGGGCTCTTGCCTGGGTTGTGAGCCAGGTCCCCAGTTGGGGGCATGGGAGAGGCAACCAATCAAGAAGGAGATCAACTCCTTCTTTTTCTCCCTCCCTTTTCCTCTCTCTAAAAATACATAAATAAAATCTTTAAAAAAATGTACAAATTTGTACTACTGCACAAGATGGTCATGAGGATGTAAAGTACAGCAGAGGAAATATAGTCAATTAAATTGTAATAACTGTGTATAGGGCAAAGGGGTATCGGAAATATTGGGGGAAAACACTTTGTAAAGTATGTGATTGTCTAACCACTATGCTGAAACTAATACAATTTTTTAAAAAAAGAATCTTCTACATCTCTTGGAAATATCTTAGTAAGCGAAATAAGATGGAAAAAATCAAGAACCACATGATTTTACTCACATGTGGGATATAAAACTGAAAGTAACAAGTGAACAAAGAAGACACACATACAGAAATCACAGACACAGATAATAGTATGGTGGTTGCCCTGGGGAAAGGGGGATGGAGGGAGGTAGTAAAGGATAAAGAGGATCAAATATTTGGTGATGGAAGGAGGTTTGACTTGTGGTGAACACGCAATGCAGTATACATATGATGTATCATAGAATTGTACACTTGAAACCTATATAATTTGATTAACCAATGTCACTCCAGTGAATTTACTAAATAATTTTTAAAAAGAATCTTCATCATCAGGAATTTTGGAAGCAAAAGCCTGCAAGGAGGAACTTTTCTTCTGTCGAGATGTGTTTGTTGAGCGCCTGATAGCAGTGAGGCACCCATGCAGTGGTGAACACAAAGACGTGGACTTAGCTCTCGCAGGGTCTGCAGTTGAGTGGAGCAGACACACAGATGAACGGGAGTTGTACTGAAGCCTGGTGTGTCGGGGGAGATCGTGGGAAAGGCGTGGCGTGCTGCGTAGGCAGGGTGGTACCTCATTTGTTTTGGCGTGTCAGGGAAGGCTAACAGAAGTTGCTTAGCAGATGTATAAGAGTAATTCAGAATAACATTTTTACAATGCTTTTGAGTTACAAAGTATAATTTATCTTGTCTGATATTTACAATAATCTTGTGAGCTGTAGGACAAGTATTTTTACTATCTGCAGTTAGTAAATAGGGAAACTGGAGTAGAAGGTTAAGTAACTGGGTAAGATCTTCCAGCCAGGAAGTGGCAAGCCTGAACTTAAATTCAGGTATTCCATTTCTTTGTTTACCAGTCTTCCAATAGTAAGAAGTCAATATATTGGCTATTTTTATTATTATGCTATAACAGGTCAAATTTAACACAAAGAGAGTTGGGAGAATTTTTATGAGACATAGCCCTTCTCCTCATTCTGAGTGAGAGGTCAGCTATTAAACCCAAACTGAACACATCCTGACTGGTGTAATGTTTCTGATGATATCTTTCACTCTAAGAGAATGTATCAGTCATTTATTTACACTTGTCCATTTGTAAGTTTCTACACATTAGCTTGGGAATCCCCATGACTTGGAAGGTTTGAAATGTGTTACACTTGGAAAGAGAAGTTTATTTCTTTTAAACATCTGGAATTCTTAGGAAATGATTCAGAATAGTGTGGGCTCATGGAGAAATTTATGAAAAATCCTTTCCATATGTAACTTATCAGATGTGAGGCCTGCTTATGATACTTATGATGAACAAGCTTAGGAACCAAATATAAAACATCAGATAGGACCCGATTCATTAAAAATAAAATTAAACTAACAATTTTGATATGCTTCTCAGCATTTTCAGTTATTTTTATAGGTCCCCAGTTTTTACCATTCTGGAATTCTGAAGTTAAAAGCAATTCTTTAGTTCCCCATTTGCCAGTATAACTCTAGAATCTAAAACTTCAAGAGAATTCTGTGGCCTTACTCTCCTAATTACGTTATTTTGGGCACTATTTTTTTCATTTATTTTTAGAATGATAGTTGACATACAATATTAAATTAGATCCGGTTGTATAACACGTTGATTAGACACTTACATTCCTTAGGAAGCAGCTACCATGATAAGGCTTGTACCCATCCGACTGTATTTCTTCTGCTGTTTCTCACATCTCCATGACTGATTTTATAACCAGAAGTCTGTGCTTGTGATCCCCTTCACCTTTTTGGCCCATTCCCCTCCCATCTGGCAATGATCAGTTTGTTCTCTGTATCTTTAGGTTTGTTTCTGTTGTCTTGTTTGTTCATTGATTTTGTTTTTCATATAAGTGAAATCATACAGTATTTGTCTTTCTCTCTCTTCCTTATTTCACTTTGCATGATACCCTCTAGGTCTATCCATGTTGTAGCAAATGACAAGATTTCATTCCTTTTTATGGCCGAGTGATATTTCAGTGTATATATGTATGACATCTTCTTGATCTCTTAGTGTATTGATGGACGCTTAGGTTGCTTCCATACTTGGCTCTTGTAAATAATGCTGCAGCAAACACAGGGGAACATATCTTTTGGAATTTGTGTTTTCGATTTCTTCAAATAAACACCCAGAAGTGGGATTGCTGGGTCACATGTAGTTCCACTTGTAATTTTTTGAGGGACCTTCCTACTCTTTTCCATGATGGCTGCACCAGTTTACAATCCCACCGAGAGTGCACAAGGGCGCCTTTTGTTCCGCATTCTCTCCAACACGTATTCTTTGTTGTCTTTTAGATAATAAGTAGTCATTCTGACAGGTGTGAACCAGTATCTTGTTGTGGTTTTGATTTGCATTTTGCTGATGATTAGTGATGTTGAGCATCTTTTTATGTGTTGGCCATCTGTATGTCCTCTTTGGAGAAATGTCTATTCAGGTCCTCTGCCCATTTTTTAATTGGATTTTTTTTATGTTGAGTTGTATGAGTTCTTTATATATTTTGGGTATTAACCCCTTATCAGAGATATCCTTTGCAAATATCTTCTCCCATTCACTTGGCTGCCTTTTTGTTTCGTAGATGGTTTCCTTCAACTAGGGATCGAACCAATGACCTTTCAGTTGGCAGGCCATTGCTCAATCCACTGAGCTTTACCAGCCAGGGCTATTTTGAGCATCCTTTAGGCAAAGATTTATATAATTAATTTTATTATAGTTCCAGATTAAATTTTTAATTTTAAGCAAATTGTCATTTAAGAAAATGTAGAAAATACAAAATTATAGAAAGAAGAAAAAATTAAAACCACCCATGGTTCTATCACCTGGATTTAACTACTGTTAAATATCCCTGTTGTTTTTTTTAGTTTAGTTTTTCTCTGTGAGTAGGTGGAGTCTTTACATAGTAGTTCTAACTATACTATGCCTTTTTCCCTGAATAGTATTGTTGGAAGCAGATTATTATAAACACTCGTTGAGTACTTTTCACCATTGTGCTGAGGGCTTTTACAGACACAATTTAATTTCATCTCTGCCAGAAAAGTACTGTTTTTCTATTTTGAGAAGAGAAAACTGAGGTTAAAGAAGTTGCCACTAGAAAAACAAAGCCCACTCCTGTTTCACTGACGTTTTCCAACTGAACTACATGTATTAAACTTTTACACTAACTTCTGACTTAAAGGGCAGCATTAACACTAAAACAGTGTTGCTACTAGTTCAGGGATGCACAGTTAGTAAAATAGTAGAAATGAGATTTAAACTCATGTCCTACAACCACATGTCTGTGTGCTTTTAGTACTACGTAATATCTGTTGAATGTGTCCTATGAAATGATTTTTACTAAAAATTGTCTTTAGATATTTTTGTTATTCATTCTTAAATTGAAAATTATCATTACAGATATAAGCCTTCCAAAGTCAGCAACAATCTGTTATACAGCAGCACTATTGAAGACAAGGACTGTTTCAGACAAGTAAGCAGTTATAGGAACTGTAATAACTTAGAAAGACTGCTAAACTCACTATTATGTTTTCTAGCCACTGACTTTAAACAATGCTTGTGCTCCTTCCTACTTCCTTCTCAATAAAACTTATGGGATTCTGTGGTTTCTTACTATGTGCAGTGGAAAGAGCAAGGTTTTTAGAGCTAAAGTAAACCTGGGCTCAAATTCAAGTATACTGCATACCAGGTGTGGATCTTTGGGCAAGTTAATCAGTTTGAGTCTCTTCCTGATCTGTAGAATAGAAATAAAAATAAAAGAATAAGAATAAAAGAATACTGTAGGTTTCATGAGGATTAGGTCTGCATTAAATGCCTAAAACAATGCTAGAAAGACAGTACATATAGTACATAGTAGCTATGATGATAATGATTAGACATGTGGTAGGGAAATAAGTTTCATGTTATCTGTTCTGAGATTTTAACTCTGAATTATTCTGTATTCTTTGTAATTGTGGCTGCCTTTAACAAATTTCACTTCATTCCTCAGAGACCAACCAAAAGGCGACCATATTCTTTCACCTTAGATTACTCTTCTAGATATGAATTAGAATGGAGTATTTACAGTCTGTTTCCTTTTCATGAAAATTTGTTAAGACTGTATTTCTCTTTTGTGAGATTCTCTGGAAATCCCTATGTAGCCTTTCATATTTCATTATCTTTAAAATGTGCCTTCAATGGACTTCTCCTGAAGTCTTTCATTACCTAAATTTGAAGGTTTCCATTTCTCATGCTACCTTCTTTACATGTTGGACCAAAGGCTATAATTTGATTAGTAGTTATTTGGCTTCACCAGAAAACTCCGATTAGATTATAATCTACAACCATATATTTTTTAATCTTCATTTCTTCATTTTTTGTGGTTTTCTTACAGATTCTCTCCAGAAACAGCCTCAAGAAGAGGGTTAAGCACAGCAGAAATGAATGCTGTGGAAGCAATTCATAGAGCTGTGGAATTTAATCCTCATGTTCCAAAAGTGAGAAATTTTATAATAAAAGTACTACTTTTATTTAAGTTTATCAAATTGATGATAGTACCCAGACCAAAGTTTGGGTCTCCATAATTTGAGTCGGAATCATTTTAGTCCACTGCATTTCGAAGCTTATTATTCACCTTAAGGAGATGTTAAAAGGCATTTGGAAAGGCAGGTAGCAGCAGTAGTAGTTCAGTAGAGGTTTTGTAATTGCATCAAAATAGAATTAGAAATGTGTTCACTTGGCTGTTCCTTCCACTATAGTTACAGAGAATAAATAAAATGACTTGGTCCTAATAAAAGATCATTCGTATTTCATATCATTAGATTAAATTTCCCATTATAGTGAAAGCTTTTTACATCTAAACAGATGCCTGGGTTTTGAACTAGGGCTGAGTAGACAAAGACGGAAAACAAATAGATTAAAATAATCAATGATAGGAAACAGATGTGGAAATTCTCAGAAAAACTGCTGAGTTGATGTCTTTTTGATCCCAGATGAAACTGTACCCATATCGTTTGTCTTTGTATTATGCACCTTGCATACATACAGATTATTGGTCAATCTTTGTGTTATCACCCAAGATTAAATTTTGCATTTTAAAAACAATGTCCCATGTTAGGAAGTATAGAATGTTCAAGAATAGATGTCTTTGTGAGGAAAATGTAATTATAACTGTTGATTCCAGCTTACTGTATGTTAACAGAATTTGGAAGCTATTTAGATTAATCTCTAAAAGATAATCTCCAAGATATGCAAGTTGTAAATCTGTTAGAGTGAGCAAAGATAGAGCCTAGAAAATGACTGAAATCTGAGAACAATCAAGTCAACAAATGTTTATACCATCCTCTTATTAATTGACACTGGTCCCATAAATTTAAATATTGATAAAGTTTTTATTATGAATTTAATACATATACAGCACAGTGTAAAAAACAGAAATGTGCATCTTAATGATTTATTATAAAGCAAATGAGTGGACACTACCGCTGAGGTCAAGAAACAGCGTTGCCAGCCCCCAGAGGCCCAGCTCACTGCCCTTTACCAACCACAACTTCTTTCCTTTTGTCCAAAGGTAACCACTGTTCTGACATTAATTGTGTTCACTTCCTTCTTTTCTTATGTTTTTGTCCTGCACTTTCCCTTTGTTGTTGGCTACATAAAATAAGGAGTGAGCCCTGGCTTTGTTGTTCCTCTCTACTATTTGTTTTCTAGTCCATTCATTTCTGTTCTTTATGGCCTTTCTTCAAGTTTCTTTGGCCCTACTTTATTACTTTTTGATCCCTATATCTTCTTACATAGATATTTAACTCATTAGTAACCAGCCTTTCTTCTTACTAATATTTAAATCTATAAACCTCTCTCTAAGCATAATTTAACTGCATACCATAGCAATATTTTATATAATTTAGTACAAAATATCTTCCTTTTAAACATATTTTATCATTTTATTAGGAATAATTACAAATGGGTTATAAAGAAAACTTATTCTTTTGAGTTTGATGAGTTTTTCAAAAACTCTTAATGAAGGTATGTTCACCAATAAACAATAAAACATCAGCAGCAAAGAGTCAGGCTAATACCAAAAGCAACCTGAAACTTAAAAGAGATACAATATAAAGAAAGACAGTTTGCTGGGTGTTGAAAATCATCTCAATATGAACTCTTTGCTACCAGCACAGAACTAATTAGCTTCAAGTCCAAATCACACCAAGGTAAGCTTGGCTGATGGAAGCCCGGAGTCAATGATGGGGGAAAAAAGCTCTTAGTGCAAGAGATCCCAGTAGTGTTTTGCAACATTTCCCTGGCTGGTACAAGCAGTGTTAGAAGATCTTTTTGGCAAGATAGAAAAAGAAATACAAATGAAATGCCACAGGTTTTTTTTTTTTTTTTAATCAGCAGACTGTCCCAGGAATGATAAAGGTATCAGTAAAGTAGCAAGGGAAGAACTTTTTTTAGAAGATTAAAACAATTTACTTTCAGAGAGGGGGAGGGAGGGAGAAATGGAGGGAGAGAAATATCAGTGTGCGAGAGATCATTAGTCGGTTGCCTCTTGCACATCCCCAAATGGGGACCTGGCCTGCAACCCAGGCATGTACCCCTCATGGGGAATTGAACCAGCGACCTTTCGGTTTGCAGGCGGGCATTCAGTCCACTGAGCCACATCAGCCAGGGCAGCAAGGACATGACTTTAAAACATTATTTGTTATGGGCTCAAAAAATATTCAAAGTGAATTTATTTAAAGGTATCACAATAGCTAAGTCCAGGCATTTAGGCTTAACAGAAGTAAAATTAAAAGAGGACCCTTTTTTGCCCCCGAGGAGAATTCTTTAAAACCAAACATATTGTTAAAGTGAAACATTATACTTGGTAAACAATAATTGGCAGCAAAATAAGTTTAAACACTGTAATCTTCTGCCTAAACCAATCCCAGATACTGTTCAATAACCAAGATGCAAACTAATTTTGTTGTAACATGCCTAGACCACTTCTGTCAAACATGTCCTTGGCTAGACACCAGTTTCGTTTTCATTTTGAAAGATCTAACGGCCAGGCAGGCCCCTCACACAGACCAGCTTCTTGTGTAGCACAAGTGGCTTGAACATACCATGTTCTGTTCCTAAGAGATTGAAGATCTAATTTGTCTGTCATCTGACCGGTGGCCATAGCTTTTGGCAAATCCTGTCTGTTTGCAAAAAGCAGCAACACTGCATCTCACAACTCACCTTCCTGAAGCACTTTTTGCAGCTCTTAGGCTCCTTCCTGAATTCCTTCCTGATCGTTGCTACCTACCACAAAAAGAAGATCCTGGGTATTCTTGGAGTAATGGAAGTTTTGGTGTATTTCTGGTCCACCCTTACTCCTGGGAGACAGCTTTTGAGGATCCCAATCCAATGCTGAGAGTTTTGCTGGGACTCTCACTCTTGACAGCCTTGAACTCTTAACTTTTGTTCCCCTCGTCTTATGAAACTGGCGAAAAGGCTGACCGGCCTTGTAGCCACCTTGTCCAGAATTGGCAAGTGTCACTACAAGACGAGAAGCTCCAATGTGGCTTTACTACTCTGATTTCTGCCTTCTTTGGCTTGTGGCCTGGTAATTCCTTACCTTTTTACTAACTGAGATGTATTTGATTAGATTTTAAAATATTTTGTTCAGCCTTTCTAGTTGTCTGGGAGGATTGACCTGAGTTAGCTAGTCTTCCATCACTGCAAGCCGAGGTCTGCAAGTACTTTTATACGGCGTGCTCTGCTCTTTTAGTCTTCAGAGTAGTTTAGAGAATGGGTTCTGCAAACTAGACGGCCTTGGTTTGTGTTCTGGCTCCACTGCTTAACCAGCCGTGTGACCTTGGACGAGTTACTTCTCTGGACTTGAGCTTCTCCTTGTGTAAAATAGGGATAATATTCCCTACCTCTCGGAGTTGTTATTAAGATGAAATGACTTCGTTTCTTTAAAGTGCTTAGAAGGGTGCCTGACACACAGTAACATTACAAAAGGTATTGCTATTGTTAGTACCCAGGATGGGTGGGAATCCGTTCCCCATGGGAGAGGATGAGCAGCGGTCCGTAGTCAGAACCTCTCAAATTAAATATGCCACTGAGATGTCTAAAACTTTTACTTAGTTCACATGCAAAATAAGAAAATGTGGACTCTTTCCTTTGGCTGTGGACCTCTTTCCTGCCTCAGAAACCCTCTTGTGCAGAATGTATTGTCAGCAGTAATAATTTTGATGATATGAATTGAGTTTTTTTAAACTGTAGCTGGAGTCACATGAATGGGGGAGGGCAGTGGAAATTCTAGGTGTTGCCCTAATTATAAAATTAAATTTTTGAATAGGAAATAAATATTAATTTCCAGATTAAATCTGCTCTAGATAATCTACGATGCTTTTAGGGATACTTTTTTCGAAATACACACACACATACACACTGAAATACTGTTCAACAGTTCCAAGAGAAATGAAAGAAAACCTAAATAAATGGAAGGTATATGCCATGCTTATGAATTGGGAGACTGAATATTGTTAAGTTCACAGTTCTCCTCTAATTGATCTATAGATTCAATGCAATTCCTAGTAAAATCCTAACAGGCTTATTTGTAGAAATTGACCAGCTCATCCTAAAATTTATATGGAAATGCAAAGGACCTAGAATAGCCAAAACAATTTTCAGAAAGAAGAACAAAGTTAGGATTGGTTTTACACTCTCAAATTTCAAGACATTTTAAAGCTTTTTAAAAGGACATTTTAACAGTAATTAAGGTAGTATAACATCGATGTGAAGACTGAAGTCCAGATCAGTGAGAGACAATGGAGAGTCCTGTAACAAACTCACATCGTTACGGTCAGCTGATTTTCAACAAGTGTTCCTAGATAGTTCAGTATTTAGTGGGGAAAGGATAGTTTTACCAGCAAATGGTGCTTGAACGATTAGGTGTTCATATATTAAAAACAAAAAACACCCAGCCCTGGCCAGGTAGCACATTTAGTTGGCGTGTTATCCTGTGCAGCAAAAGGTTGTGGGTTTCATCCCAAGTCAGGGAACATACCTAGGTTGCAGGTTCCATCCCTGGGCAGGGAACATACAGGAAGCAACCAATAGATGTTTCTCACATCCGTGTTTCTTCCTCTCTCTTCTCCTTTTCTCTCTCTCTCAAATCAATAAAAATATGTCCTTGGGTGAGGATCAAAAAAACCCAGACCCCTTCCCTCATACCATATACAAAAATGAACTCAAAATGGATCATAGATCTAAATGTAAGAGGTAAAATTATAAAACTTCTAAAAGGAAACCAAAGAAAACCTTTGTGCCTTGGGTTAGGCAAAACTTTTTCCAAAAGCTCAATCCGTGACAGAAAAAAAATGGATAAATTTGACTTCTTAAAATGTTTTTTCTTTAAGAGACATCATTAAGAAAATGGGAAGGTAAGCCAAAGACTGGGAGAAAATATTTGGGAGAAGGCTGGGAGCAAGTCACACATCTGCTAAAGGACTTGTACTCAGAACATATAACGAACTAGTACAACTTAATAATAAGAGGACAAATGACTCAATTAAAACATGGGCAAAGGATACAAATAGTCACTTTATCAAAGAAAACACATAAATAGTTAATAGGCACATTAAAAGATACTCAGCATTAGTAGTCATTGAGAAATACAAATTAAAACCACAATATGATATATTTTATACCCACTAGAATGCCCATACTCACAGAGACTGACAATACCAAGTGTTGGCAGGAATGTAGAAAAACTTCATACATTGTTGCTGTGCATGTGAAATAGTTGATCTGCTTTGGAAAACAGTTTTGCAGTTAAAGATACGTACTTATTATATGACCCATCAATTCCATTCCTAGGTATCTATGCAACAGCAATGAAAACATACTTCCGTACAAAGACTGTACACAGTTGCTCATAGCATTGTTTGCAAGAGCCAAAAACTTGGAACAATTCAAAGACAGGTGAATGAATAAACGAACTGTGGTACCTCCATCAAGTGGACCACTCCTTAGCATTAAAGAGGAACAAAATATGAGTACATGCAACAAAATAGGTGAACCTCAAATACTTTATGTCAAGTGAGGGAAACCAGGCACAAAAGACAACATATTGCGTGATTCCATTTACGTGCAATTTGTAGAACAGGTAAAACCGTGGACATAAAAAGCAGATCAGTGGTTCCCTGGGCCTGGTGGTGGGGATTGACAGGAAACCGGAGCAAGGGAACGTCTGTGGTGATGGCTGTGCAGCTGTATAAATGTTCTAAAAATCATTGAGCTGCGTGCTTACAATGGTGAATTCTGTGGTATGTAAAATATACGCCAATAAAACTGTTCTATATATACTTTAATTGCATATTTTTAAAGTATATAGTATGTATATACTTTAACATTTTAAAATCATTTTTATTTATACCTAGAAATTTACCTTTTTCCCCCTCAACTATATGTCACAGCCAGTTGACAATTCAACTCATTTAAAATATTCGGCTAAGTAAAATGGTGCTATAACCTTACATTATTGTTTAAGCTGGCTGTTATCAAACAGGATAATGATTAAGGTTTGGATAATATCCCACTTAAATAACATTAGTGTTATATGAACTGCAAGAGCTCTGGAATTTGTGGCTGTCTGTGTTTGTTAGGGTTTTACAAGTGATGAAGTATGTAAAGGTTCTCTCTCTCTCTCTTCTGTCATGTTCTCTATTCCTGACTCCCTGCTACAGCAAAGCAAACAAAAAGGGCTTTAGGGGTTTTCGTCCTCAAACTTCAACTGTGGGTCTTAACTTATTTAACCTAATGAACAGTGACATTTAAATATGGATATATTAAACCTTCTTTTAATCTTACAAATTTATTATGCAAATTTGTCAAATGTTATATGAATCTTACCAGTAAAATGACAAAGGATAGAACTGTTTTAGCAGGAAACATTTTTTGGCAACTTTCCACATAACTACAACAGAAATGGCTGTAGGTCTACAGCTATGCAATTTGTTAAAGCTGGAAACTATTAGAAGTGCAACAGAGAAAGATCACATAAATCTCTTCAGGCTGTGAGTGTGCTTTAGATATTTCATTAATATTGATTGCCTGTACAGATTTTTTCTAATCTACTGGACGAATTTCAGTGTACAGTAACTATAATAGTAATAGTTAAAAATTAGAACAGCGTGTTTTCATGGTTTTTGACTTGTTCTTCATTACCTAACTATGGCTTTAGTTCAACAAACATTTTTTTTAGTCACCAAACAAGAAAAGATTGTGTATCTTGCAGCTACTATAGAAATTGTTAGATTTTAAAATTTTATAGTGGAAAATGTGTTATACCTTTTAATTATTTCACAGCATCCTGTTCACTCATTCTAATGTCTCCTGTTCTTTATTATCAACCATCATGGAGTTTTATAGAAGGTATTCTTTTTTTAATTGAGATAATTCACATGTCACAAAATGTACCCATTTAAAGTACACATTTCAGTGGTCTTTAGTATATTCCCAAGGTTATACAGTCATCACCACTACCTAATTCTAGAACATTTTTATCACCCCAGAAAGAAACCCTGTGCCTACTCGTCGTCACTCCCCATTCCTTCCGCCCCCCGGTCCTTGGCAACCACTCATCTGTTTTCTGTCTCTGTGGATTTGGAATCACACAATATGTGGCCTTTTGTGTCTGACTTCTTCCACTTAGCATAATGTAGCATGTGGCAATACTTCATTGATTTTTATGTCTGAATAGTATTCCTTTGTATGAATACTCCCCATTTTGCTTTCCTGTTCATCAGTCGATGGACAGTTGGGTTGGTTTCACTACCGGGCTATTGAGAATGATGCTGATGTGAATATTGATGTCCAAGTTTTTATGTGAACACATGGTTTCACTTTTCCTGAGAGTATACCTAGGAGCAGAACTGACAGATCATATGGTAATTACATGTTACACTTTCTGAGAGACTGCCAAACTGTTTTCCAAAGTGCTATGCTGTTTTACATTCCCACCAGCAATGTGCAAGGAAGGGCTCCAATTTCTGTGCATTTGTGTCAGCACTTGCTATTGTCTGTCTTTTGATTATAGTTATCCTAGAAGGCATGAAGTGGTGTCTCATTGTGGTTTTGGTTTGCATTTTCTTAGTGACTAATGATGCTGAACATCTTTTAATGTGCTTATTGTCCATTTGTGTATCTTCTTTGGATAAGTGTCTATTCAGGTTCTTTGCACGTTTTAAAAATTTCTCTTCTATTATAGAAGGTATTCTTTAACATTTTCATTATAGTAGGCCACTGAGATTCTTTTTTAAACAAATATATTTTATTTATTTATTTTTAGAGAGGGGAAGGGAAGGAGAAAGAGAGGAAGGGAAACATCAGTGTGTGGTTGCCTCTTGTGTGCCCCCAAGTGGGGACCTGGCCTGCAACCCAGGCATGTGCCCTGACTGGGAATCAAACCAGCGACCCTTTGGTTCACAGGCCAACACTCAGCCCATGGAGCCATACCAGCCAGGGCTGAGATTCTTGATTAATATGGTCCAAAACCGTTGTGAATATCCATAGTTAAAAATACTGTCATAATATGTAATTTCACCCATGAAATATAAACATGAGGACAGTCGTGGACTTTGCTGAGATATGGATGCTGAAGAGTCAGGTAGTGTCATTCACTGGGTAAGTTACTCACATGTGTACACAAGCCTCAGGGCACACGATTCAAATTCATGTCCCAGCAAAATGATGGCTTTCATAAATCAAGAATGTTTAGAGATACCACAGATGATTGAAATTGAAAATATTAAATCCATGAATGTTAGTGGCCTGCTATAGATGTAATTGTTCTTAGTATGACACTCGGTATGTCTGGTTGATCAGAAATTGAAGCCTACGAGATGACACTTGTCCCATTCACCATAGAAGACACTAGTTCTCTAGCAGCAGGCTTACATTGCATTGGCCAAACTCCCTATATTAGAGCAGCATGTTTAAAAGATAAGAGAGAATCAGGCACTCTGTTGAGACTCTGAGTGGCCTAGCAGCAGTAAAAGGAGAAGCAGGAGGTGGCGCTGAAATCTGTGACCCACACGTGGAGCACAGCGAGGCTGTGCTGTGAGAAGGTGGGCGAGCTGAGAGGTGAAATGCTGGTCTTGAGGTGCTGCCCTGTAGGATGACGTGGAAAGGAGTTTCCCTGTGGCAGACGGCCTCTCTAGCCTCCCTTCCCTCTCCTTTCAGTACCAGATCACGTTCCCTTTGCTCCGGAGGCTGTTAGGGAGTATTACGTTTTGTTTCAGTTTATCCGTAGAGCATTTGTTTTCTCTCTTTGCGGGAACCATCTTTAGTCTCCCCCATAATACACATCCATGTGGACATTTTTGCATTCGGCCTGCCTGTCCAATCTCATAGAATGTGCACTGAGAAAACTAATTGCAGAGATAAATTGGTTTTTGGTGTGCATGACTGATCAAGAGCAAAGCACCTTAATTTCAGATGCCTTCAGAGAGATTTTTCTTTAACCTCTGCTTTTAAGAGGAAGATTATAAAGCATTATCATTACTTCAGGTCAGAATTATATTGCTTTTGGTCAAAAGCGGTTGTAAGATTTACAAAGTAGTAGAAACAAAGTAATCTACAGATAAATGATAAAGATCAAAGCAATTCAAAATTAAAGTGAATTTGAGTGTAAGCATAGGTATGGTTTTAGAGTTATAAAAGAAACCATCAGACCATACATCATTGTGTCTTTTTAACTATAGTTTCCAAAGTAGCTTTAATTTTTATAATTTTAGTGAAAAGCAAGAGGCGTGAGTTAATTATTCGAGTATATTGTTCATAGTTTAATGCTAGTTAAAATTGTCCCAAGCAATTCCTGACTCATTGCAGATATAACACTAAGGTGATTTGGA
>VMDR010015510.1:0-22222 GCA_007922815.1 Macrotus californicus | reverse complement strand
CTACCTGCTTTTCAAAGTCTCATTTTCTGAGATCACAAAAGTTTATAGAAGGGTATAAAAAGAAATCTTAAGCAAGTCTAATATTTCTTAAATATTATTTTCAGTTTTCAAAGAATTTGGAGAATCCAAGGCTAAAAGCAATTCAGAATATGATTAGATCTGAATAATGTGGAATAATAATCTTTTAATTACTAACTCGAAGTCATTGTGTTTATTGGACAGAAGGATCTTGACTAGGACATTGAAGTTAAGCTCTCTTTATTCAATCCTAAAAATAAATCTAACCAGGTAAACTAACAGTTACTATTTAGCTTTCAAATAAATTTTTCAAGGGTAGCCGTCTTCCTTAAATAGTGTGTACACACGCATATGGCCGAGATGAGACACCCAGAGAGCCCAGAGACAGATCTCATGAAAAATGAAGAAGCTCTGGGATTGAGACAGGCAAGTTTAAGGCTGTGTGGAAAAGAGGCCCACAGGACTGGTTTGTTAAAAAATCTTTAATCAGAGGGCATGGATTTCGACCTATGTCTTTAATCCAACCTTTTAGTTTAGATAGAGTTTGACCTTAATACTCACAAAATTGAAATATATCAGCTTACGGTACCATACTATGAACCTGTTGCATTTATTATTTTATCACTAAGAGTAAACATTTGGCTTAAAAAGAGACATTTCTTTTTTACAGGTAGCAAAATGATAGCTATTCCTGTGCAAGCCTTCCTGTACTTAGCATTTAATTACATTCTTTCATTTAATGAATATGGCAATCTTGGTAGTTTCATTGTACACGTTAGGAAACTGGGCTTGGGAAGGTGTGAAGGAGCTTGGCCAGGTTCACACAGCTAGCTAGAAAATGGCAGAATTGGGATTTGAATCTTCATACGTGTTTTACTTACTATGCACTCCCTCAAAGCATCTGACTTTGTAGGATTCTTAAAACTCATTTTATTTTCATTATTTCTATTTTAAAAGTTCTTTGCTGCTATGTGTTATCCATTTTGGTTTCTGGTTACCAAAACATACAGGTTTCTGATACCTGTGGAAGGCATATCAGTTTTCCATATTGTTTCTATTTCTCCCTCTCCAGTAAGTGTGTGATGGCGAAAACCGAAGGTCGGGCGAGATTAATATACTGAATTGTTCTCAGATATTCTTCCTCACAGTAGTTCAGCTCTCTCTATTTTTTTGTTGTTATGAATTTAAGCTAAGAAGTCTGCTGCCTTCTCTACTCCAGACTGTGGTGTATTCTTATTTCTGCCTATCTGGATTTGAGAATGGGCAAATTCTTTGTCTGCTTAATTCCTCTGGTGTGAACACACTTTTTTTTAAAGGAACTTTTAAAGAAAAAACTAAGGGAAAATGGCTCAAAACAAAGTAATGGTTGAATATGCAGAAGATGAAAATGTATTTTATAATAAATAGTGTTTGTAATTAATTATAGGCTAAAAAAACCTTTTAGATTCGCTACCAGCTGAATGATTACCTGTGTTGCCAGAACTGTGGGCAAAATGGTATTTTTTAAAGCTGTTTCTTTTCATTTTAATCTGTAACGACTAGCGGAAAAATGAAAGGAAATTTATCTCCTTTCTTTTTAAAAAATAAACGTACAAATTCCCTAGGATGCCATACTTAATTTCTTCTTTATTGGATAGTGTGGAAAGAGAAAGGACTCTGGCCTTACAAGCATTAATTTAAGTCTTGGTCTGGTCACTAAGAGCAATTTTGATCAAATCTGCTGTCCATTAAATGTTCAATTCTTTTCCCTTCTGTTTTTGGAAGATTGCATAGATTAGTATGTATAACAGGCTTTGTAGTCATTAATCCTAGTTTCCAAGTGGATTTTGCTAAGCCATTTGTAACTTCTGAAACTTAACCTTCTTTCCTGTGAAATGAAGGTAATAAAACTGGGATGCTATGAGCCATTCATGAACTTAGATATGTAAATGTCACATAATGTCTGACACATAGTTGATATTTAAACCTTTTATTTTTTGCAAATTTAATTTATGTTTATGGCTTAAATACCTCTCTGGATTTACATGTATGTAAAGTGAGTTTCAGATACCAAATAAAACACAGCTCTTTAAAATCAACGCACATTTTTTATAAACCCACTTTTTAGCCTTGCAACATAGTAAGATTAGTATGATTCATGTCAGTAGTATGCCACAGGAGTGGGTTTAGGTTGTGGGAGGAACGCTGGCCAGCAGAGCTCCTCCCGACGGCGGCGGATGAGAAATAAGTCGTCCTGGACACAATCATGTTGTTCTCGCGGGAAAGGGGGTGGCGATTCCCTTTAGTGGGGAACACCCCGAGCCCTTCTCCCAAACGGCTTTTATTGGGAATGGTATGTGTAGGTGTATACATGCATAGCTCATCAATCACTGTCAAAAGGCTATAGTCATACAAAAACAGGTATTATCTATAGATAACCAGTGAAGGAACACAGAGATTTGTCATAGGTCAGGGTCTGTTAGTCATGCTGATGCCAGAGAGTCTTTAAGACATGTTTCATTAGGTAAGGAGTTTACTCCTTTTGCCCTGAACTTAAACATCGGTTTATATCACCAGGGCTATAGAAAGCAAAGCAGAGCAGGCTTCAAAGGATACAATGTATTTATCAGATCTGTTTCCCAGGAAGAATTGAGTCATGTCTGCCACCTGCATTACCTAGTTTTCCAGGGAGACTTACTATCTGCTTTCAGAGCCTGCTCTCTAGGGGCTGCAGTCTCTGAAACCACACAGAGTGGTCCCCAATATCTCCCCCGTTTTTGTTTGTTATGGCGGCATAACCAAGGCACTGGTGCCGCTGTAATCAACAGGGTTACGCTATGCAGAGCAGGCTTCAAAGGACAAAATGTACATTCTCTCTCAGGCCAGATTTGCCTCTGGGAGATGTTCATTCCAGTACAAGGCTGCAGCTGACTCTGGTGTTGTTTTCAGGCTGAGTCAGGCTAGGGGAACAAAGCAGCCAAGAGATTGGGAGACCTTTTAGAGATAGAATGAGGACTAAGGCTATGACAAAGCCGAGGGGTCAGGATCTTTCTGTCTTTTCTCTGTAGACCCCTAAGTCCTTCCCTGATGGCCCTTCACAACTGTGCCTGTCTTAGGTTGTCCTTCCCTTGAGGAATCTTCCTGTCATTGGCTAACCAGTCATCTGCCCAGGCCAAGCTGGGTGAAGTGAGGGAGGCAGGGGCTGTGCTTCTGCCAGGAGGATAGGTTCTGTCTCCTTAGTGGCTCATAGCCCCTTTCCCTTATCTTAGACACACCAGCGGCATAACCAAAAGCTCTGGTGCTGCTGTCCTCTCTTATGTCGGATGAAAGGTGCCGAATCACGTCTGTCTAAGTGTGAATCAGGCCTGATAAATACATTGTATCCTTTGAAGCCTGCTCTGCTTTGCTTTCTATAGCCCTGGTGATATAAACTGAATGTTTAAGTTCAAGGCATAAGGAGTAAACTCCTTACCTTAAGAAACATGTCTTAAAGACCCTGTGGCATCAGCATGACTAACAGACTCTGACCTGTGACAAATCTCTGTGTTCCTTCAATTGTTATCTATAGACAATACCTTTTTTTATGACTACAGTCTTTTGACAGTGATTGATGAGCTATGCATGTATGCTGTATACACCTACACATACCATTCCCAATAAAAGCCGTTTGGGAGAAGGGCTCGGGGTGTTCCCCACTAGAGGGAATCACCACCCTCTTTCCCGTGAGAACAACATGATTGTGTCCAGGATGACTTATTTCTCATCCACCATGGCCGGGAGGAGCTCTGTTGGCTGGGGTTCCTCCCACATCTGTCTAGTTTAACATTTTCATGATAAAATCAAAGAATGTTAGCGATGGACAGAAGGTTGGCTTCTTTGGTTAAATGCACTTAATTGTCTACTAGAGAAGCTCAAAATCTTTTCCTAAGGCAAAGGAAAAGAGGCACCTGTACGCAGATCTTAGTTTTGTTCATGCAAAATGTATGGAGTCTTTTTGGTAAACCAGGCACTGTGCTAGGCCCTGGGAACATTATCTCATCCTTCAGAGAATTCATAGGCATTGAAGGTATATAAACATTAAACTTAACAAGGTAAGAACTGTGACACAGATGTGTATATTGCACTATAGAGTATAAAATAAGGCCACTGTTTAGCATGGAAGTTAGGAAGTTTCCCAGAGGACTTGAACCTGATATGTATACTAAAGGATTAATAATTGAAAGAGTTAAGGCCTTGTCAAAAAGAAAAACAAAACCTGCTCATGTTTGGTTCACTCTCATTCATGAAGAAATTTAGGACCAAGATCACTTTTTTTGTATACTTTTGTATACTTTTTTGCATACTACTTTTGTTAGTGACACCAACTGACACCAACATTGTTGTGTGTAACTGACCTGTCCTTTAAGTTTTTTAATATCCTCACTTCTAATTAGATTTTGTTTTAGTTACCTTACCTACCTCTTCCCATGGTTATGATCTACATTTTTTTTTCTCGTGTTTATTCTGCCTATCACAGTTGACCTTTTCATTTCTTGTCTTCTTTTATATCCACACTTTCCTCTCAAAACAATTTAGATGACATATATAACACCTTATTATGATCCGTCCATAGGTGTTTGTACACCTTGATTCCATAGCCCTTACCTATTTTAAACTCAGCAAAACCTGGTTCTGTCTTGTCTCCTGCCACCTTCTCCAGCTGCATGTTGCTGCAGAAAAATCACACAGTCATTCTTACCAGTCTTGATTGTAAATCTGAGATGGCACTTTGCTGTAGAATGTTTGCGTTTCTGCTCTCTAAAGTGACTTATTTCACAATTTGTTTGTAACATACAATTCACCACATGTTCTGCCCCAGTAAAATTAGCTAAACATCTTGCATCATAAATCATTGAGAAATGGACTAATCTGTAGAGAATTCTTTTATCTTTGCACCTTTAAATATCCTAACATGCCTGCTTTGTACTCAACCTCTCAGTGTGGTTTACTGTTATATAGGAAATGATGCTCTTTCTGTCAGAGGCTGAGTCCATTCTCTGTGCACTGGATCTTGTCTTTCCTCACCTGCTCAGGGACTTTATATAGCCTCACTTAAAAACAGTAGTTCCCCCATAACTGTACTTGCTTTTCACATTTTCCATTACCTGTAGTCAACAGCAATCTAAAAATATTTAATTGAAATTACCAGAAAGAAACAATTCATCAGTTTTAAATTGTACATGCTCTGAGTAACCTGATGAACTCTCTTGCCATCCTGCTGGGGTGTGAATATTCTCTTTGTCTGAAGTATTCACAGTGTATATTGCTACCTGCTCCTTAGTCACTTAGTTGCCATCCTGATTATCAGAGCGAGACCACATTCACATGACTTTTATATAGTATGTTGTTATAATTGTTCTATTTTATTATTAGTTATTGTTAAACTTCTATTGTGCCTAATTTGTAAATTAAACTTTGTTATAGATATGTATGTAGAGGAAAAAACATAGCGTAGGTAGGGTTCAGTGCTATCCGCAGTTTCAGGCGTCCATTGGAGGAGCGTCTTAAACTGTGTCCCCTGGAGGTAAAGGGTGCTACTGCATCTCCACTTCCTCACCTCCTGCCGTCTCCTTAGCCTACCACAGTCAAGCTTCTGTCTCTGCCATCCCCAAACTACTGTTGTTGAGGCCACTAGTGTCTTCTATATTATCAAATCTGAGAGTTCTTCTCATTTTCATCTCTCGGCAGCATTCAACCCTGCTGACCTCTGTCCCTTTCTGAAATACTTCTCTTGGCTTACATGATGCCTGGTTTCTTTTCTACTTCATTGTCCACTGGTGTTGCTAATAAACTCCTTTTACCTGATGTCTAAATGTTGGAATAGCAGGGGGCTCTCAGTTCTGGATCCTTTTATCTTTTCCATCTATAGTCTTTCCTCGGTTGATCTTGTCTAACCTCTTAACTCTAAAAACTGTCAGTATGAAGGTAACATTCAAATTTATATCAACAGCTCTGACTTTCCCTTTGAGCTCTGGACCCACATGTCAAATTGTGTCTCTACTTCGTTGCGCTTTGCACTCCCCAACTCTTCCTCCCCTTGTCTTTGCTGTCTCAGGAAATATATAGCACCATCAGCCCATTTTCTTAAGCCAAAACCTGGGAGTTCTTAATTGCTCTCTTTTCTTCAGACCTTAATATAACTCATCAGCAGATCCTCTTGCCTCTGTTTCCAAACATGTCTCTAAAGTTGTCTGCTTATCTCAGTTTACAGTTTTACAGAATGGCCTCCTAACCTTTAGAGGTGGCAGAAGAAGGAAGTAGCGGGAAAAAGTAGACCATTTAATATTTTTTTTTGTGAAATGATCATGAGTGTTTGTTCAAAAGTGACACACAACTGAATTGCAGTCATTCAATACTTATGTATTTAAAGCTTTACTATATAACATGCACCTCCAGGTCTCCCAATATGTCTGCCTCGTACATGACCTCTTAATGTACTTTTCTGTTATATTGCAAGTGTTACTGCTTACCTTCTAACTGGCCTTCCTGCTTTTCTTCCCACCCACTGTATTCATTCTCCATGTACAGTAGTTTTGAAACAATCACCTCATGTCACTCCTGTGCTTTCAAAATCCTAGTGGCTCCCAACATATTTAAAATAAAATCCAAACTTCTTCTTACCAAGACTTATAAAGATTCCAATGAGATATAGTCCCTGACTATTTCTGACTTAATCCTGCAATTCCATGTGCTTTCTCTGGTATGAATGCTTTTCTTTCAGGTCTTTAAATTGCTGGCCCTTTTTCCTTCAATTATTTAGCCAAGTGAAGACCCTCAAAAAGGCCTTTTCATTCATTGCTGCTGATACAATAAAGATCCACATCCTCTAAGAGTCATTCTGCAAGATTAGCCCTGGTTTTGTTTTGTTCCAACAGTTGTGATGGTTTGGCTCATTTGTTTCAGTACCCTCTTCTACCATTCTCTCCCAGGTGTGAGTTCTCTTAGAGCATGCACCATGTCTGACTCATTCATCGCTTTATGTCTAGTACCTTAGAATCGTGTCTGGTAAATAATCTTCTTTAAATAAATAATTGTTGAGTGGCTGCCATTCAGTGGTATGTCACTTTTTAACAATCATGCATGGTTACTTCATCGTGAAAGAGTAGATTAAATTAAGGTGTCTACTTTTTTTCTTCTTCTTTCTCCTGTACTCTGCCAATCCTCTGGCTTTTAAACGAGCAACTCTGACACTCCTATAAAGAATTTGACCTGGTACTTAAATGTGACCTTAGGATTTGTGTACATCTTAATTGTTAGATCATTTTTGCTACTGCTTTTTGGTTTGGGTTTCTTTTCCAGTCTCTGGATTTCCTCCACCATTCAATTATGAGACACTTAATGTAATTTTTAAATAACTGAGTTAAAAGTCAAACTGAGTTATATAATGTTCATTATCTGAATATATTAATGGTCTCTAAAGCAAATGTTTAGACATGTACTTTATGCTGATTTAGACTGGCTGGTCTGGAGCTGATGGTGGATATGATTAGGTGATATGTATCCGTATTCTTTTCAGAAGGAGGTTATTTGGTGCAGTATCATGATGATGTTCATGTTGCCAGAGCCCATTCACTTCCTCACAATTTCAGTTTATTTTCCAGGACGGTATACTAGAAGAGCATTTACGAATGTATCTTCACTGTTGCTTGACACTTTGTGATTTCTGGGAGCCGAACATTACAGTTGTCACCGTTCTATGGGAATATTATAGTAAGAACCTGGTGAGTAAATAGTATGTGAATTTGTTCCAGGAATTTGAAGAATTTGTACGTGATATTTGAGGAATGTTTTTTTATGGCTTAATTATGAATAGTTAAGGATTAATCTTAAAAAGTTAATTTTTCAAAGTACATTAGAACAACTCAAGAATAAATTCATCTTTCACAAAACGTAAGTGTTTTCTAATAATTAGGGTTGCTTGCAACCATTGAACAGTTCCTGCTGTCCTGAATAAGACACAGTCTTGGCATTTGAGCATACCCTGTGTGGGCACATATTGTATACAAAAGTTATAGTGCTCCGGAATGCCAGAAAAGGGAGTGTATGACCCAGTGCATGGACTTTTGGAAGACTTTAAGAAGTCATAATTTTTTAACTTGGCCTGGGGAATAAGTGGAATTATTCAAATACAGAAGAAAAAATGCATCCAGGCAAAAAACAAAGTATGGACAAATGTCTGGAGACATGAAAAAAAACCAGGATCTATTTCTACCGTGTTAAAGAGTTCTGAGTGGTAGATCTGAGATGACTATGGAGAGAGACAGGAAATGAGGAAAATAGAGGGAAAGTAGACTTGGACTAGATCATGGAGAGGTAAAGATAATATCCAGTTGAGTTGTGGTTTACTTAGGAGACATTAGAGAACAAGGATGTGACTTATTAGGAACGTGTTTGAGACTTTTTTCTGAAAAATTGCATAAATGAATTGGGTACAGATAAGTTAATGGTCCAGTGTAGTGGTATAACCAAGGAATGCAGTGAGCAAGACCTAAAATAGGGATAATTGATTTAGAAAGGAGAGGGTAAATTTGGAAGATAAAAATTTAAAGGTAGAATGAAAGGGTTTAGTTATAGCTGTAGTGTGTGGAGAGAAGGTCTGGAATGTTTGGGCTTCCAGGCAAATAGTGAAACCCTCACTCAGATAGAAAATGGAAATCAAAAATTTATAAGTAAATTACATCTTTGGTTCTGTACATAATGGAGCTTATTAAAAATGAGAAGCGTAATACCAGGTTGATTGGGGAAGTGGTAGAATCTGGTTCTGAGGCAGAATGTGTACGAGATGAGTCTAGACAAGTTTCTTACCGTAACTGCAAACGGGAAGGCATCAGAGTAAGGTGGGGTCATGTCAGAAGGACACAGGAGCCAACTTGAAGGAGCTCCCGTTGCCCAGTGCTGGGTAAATTTGAGCATAAGAAGGAATAATGACTACTGTGGATTAAAATATACCAACTGTGTTTAAATCTTTGAGTTTATGATGATTTAGAAACATTATTCTAAGTAAAAACCCTCATTCTGAAAACCGTAAGTAAAAGATAAACTATTTTTTAGAGTAGCCAAATGTCTGATGAGCTAATTCAGAAGGAGTGACAGAATTAGAAGATTGCTATTTTGTACATCTGATGAAATAGAGTATCTGGGCAGTGATTATCAATGGCTGCTAAAACTTAAATAAAAGGCTGCTGGGGACCCCACTAAAGTGGATAGATCAGACTGACAGTGTGATCAATCTTAATGTCGTCAGAAACAGTAACAGTCAGAACTTACGTGCTTTTTCACTAATGCAATAGGAAGTGTACCCAGTTCTACCAACGAAAGATTCTTAATAAAAAACTCAACTTGAATTTGATCAAATCTCTAGGTACAGCTACCACTGTATAGAAAAAATAGGGGATAAAAGAACATATTAAGTGACACTAGGGAGATGCAAGCGGCTAAGTCCAGAATATTGGAAATTCCACATAGTAAATGACTGGGTATAAAAATAAATAGTATGACAAAAGGTTGGGAAACTTACAGAATAAAAGAGCTTTAAGAGACATAGCAACCAAATGCAATATATGGGTCTTGTTAGTGTCCTAATTTGGATAAGCCAACTGTTCAAAAGACATTTGGGGAGGGGGTGGTAATCCATGAATTTAAGTACTCCTTGATGTTCTGTGCTTTTACGGAATTTTTATTTGGGGAGGGTATGTGGTGATGGCTGTGATTTCTGTGATTAAGGTGAATCAGACTTTTAATGAACTCATTGGGATTTGCAGTTTTCCATTTTTTTGACTCAGAGACTTAATATTTGTTCTCTATCTTTTTTTTTTTTTTTGTGCTTCTAGAATAGTTCTTTCAGTATTTCTTGGCTTCCTTTAAAAGGCCTCCCAAATATTACGTCGCCCTTGTCTATGCTAGAAATGGTGGAGGCCTGTTGCTTTGATAAACAAGACTGCGACCTGTGTAAATCCAGAAGCAGCTACACCCTCTTCCTTTGCATCTTGGCAAAAGTGGTTAAGAAAGCAATGAAGAGCAATGGTCTGCATCCTTGGAAACAAGTCAAAGGAAGGTGTGTACCGGAGTTTTGTCATGAATGTTCACTTCTGTCTTTAGAGAAGTGTTACTGTTTGTGTTTTTTAGGTTAACTTGTGCTTGGAGGTCATTATGGCTCACACATTTAAAATGTATTCCTTAATGTAGGACAGCAAAATACGGAGCTTTTTGAGCCTGCCAATTTTTTTGTAGTACGGGAGAAAAGTAATACTGATATCTTGTACAGGACTTTAATTTTTATATATCTCATCAGTCCTAAAGATTGAAATTTTATATACTAAATGCAAGAATATTAGAGAACTGTTGTTTTCTTACCAGAATTAATTATAATGTTATGTAACTCATCACATACATTTTATTAGAAATGGCAGAAATAAAAACCATCTCCAAATCACACATTGTCAAGTAATAGATTCGTTCTGTCACTTTTGTGTCCTCTGAGCCCAGCAGCCCCACAAGCCTTGCATTCTTGAATGAAAACTGGCCGGAGTAGAGTGAACCAAATAACTCGAATGTTTTCATTTGGGGAGTATGCCCAGTTTTAATTTCTCGTATGGTAAAGTAAACTTGTGTCGCATTTTGTCTATTGTTTTTTTTTTAAGACTTCTGCTTGTTACACGGGTGTGATCTTGGTCCTCCCTTGTCCCGCCTCCTTTGCCTGCCAGCCCTTTTTCTAACCCTCTTTGCGTGTACACGGCCATCTCCCCCTTGCTCAGCTGACAGGGTAGGAGTTCTCACAGCCGAGTGCTTCTTACTCTGTGTAGGTGGAGACTTCTCAAAAATCACTAAATGAATTTCTACTTGATTCCCACAATGAATAATTCTTGCAAGGTTATAGTGAAACAGTTTGGATTTTTTCAGCATATACCTTTTTAATGGTAGCTTCTTTGTCAAACATCTACTAATTATGTGGTTCAAATGGTAGTTTTTCTTTTAATGCATTTGCTAGTTTGTTCTTGAAACTTAATCGTTTTATGGAATACATAACTCTCAGAACTTTATTGCTAAAAGAGATCATTGGAATTCACTAAATAACAAGTCTGTTCAGTAGGAAATACTTTATACCAGGCAATAGAGCGGGCATGGTAGAGGCTGAATAAATAATTAAACAGGTCTTTACTTTCAGGGGCTTACCAGCTCTGTCACTTACAAACATTTAACCGATTAGGAACATAAATCATTTCTATCTTGAATAAGCTAATTATAGAAGCTATAAAATTTAAAAATTTGTAGGTAGGATTCAAGATGAATGATTTTCAATTCAAATCCCTTAGTTGATAAAAAAGTACAACTATTAAAATTATATTAAGTAGTATTGACAAGAGATTTTTAAATGGCTGTGTCATTTTAACACTAAATTTTTGTTTGAGAGTATGTAAAACATAATTTTTCTAGCACTGTGAATTGTCTTAGAAAATAAGTATAGCAAGAATAAGTTTTTTGTGAGGGGTAGAGGGAGAAAAGGCTCAAGGAAAATTGTTATATAAAATTGCTGTGTTAAGATTTCTGTAAAGTACATCAAGTTGTACTTAAAAGAATACATGTTCTTTCTTACTGGTCAATAAAAGTTGAAAAAGAAATGTGATGGGGAACCAAAGGAAAGTCATATACTCTGTGCAAAGGACATTTCTGCTGTCCTTTGGGGAAAGCCACTGAATCCTTTGATTCACTTATGGGTGCCCTGCTATGCCATTGAGAACTTTGAAGGGAGGCATATTCTGTTCCTTTGTTTTCTAGGTGGACAAAGTGGCATGGCAGCATTGTAATGAAGAAATAGCTACCATTTACAGTAATGAGACTCACGAATGTTGAGTGAAATGTTACTTTAAAGGATGGATTTTTGTAAATGAAACAATTTTATTAAAGCCATTTTTATGTTTTGCAGAATATATTCTAAATTCCACCAAAAAAGAATGGAAGAACTTACTGTGGATGGTTTGCAGAATTTTTTCAACCTTTTTCTACTGTTAGCAGCTGTTGCAGAGATAGAAGATGTAACAAGTCATCTTTTAGACCTCCTGAACTTCCTTAAGCCCGCCTTAAAGGCATCACATCTCCTTTGGAAGGGTCAGGCAGCCTTCCTCTTGATGTATACCCAGAAAAATCTGGACATTGGTGTTTTGGCTGAGAAATTTTCAGATGCTTTCCGGGAAAAAGCAAAGGAGTTCTTGGTATCTAAGAATGATGAAACAGGACAAAGACAGACTCTCTGGACACTTCTTTCCATCTATATTGATGGTGTTCAGGAAGTGTTTGAAACAAGTCATTGCTTGCATCCTTCCCATGAAGCACTGCTCAATGATGGATTTAGTATGCTTCTGCGGGCTTGTCAAGAATCTGAACTTAGGACAGTCTTATACTTTCTACAAGCTCTTCTGGCCAGAATCAGGTATGTTTTCCAGTGATGTGCTAATTTATTTATTTGTTTTATGTCATCAACTGTGTTGATTCTGTATGAAAGTTTTCCTTTTGATGTACTCATGAAATCCAAATGCACAGTTGGTTTTATTGCTACATTGGCATAAATCAGTAGTTTTCAAACTATTCTTTCAAACAGTAGTTCTTTAAAAAAAAAAGCGTATGTGCAAATACATTAAACTAAACTCAGAGCAGCTCTGGTGCAGTCCCAGAGCTATGCCTTTTCACCCCTCCTTTCCTTTCTGTTTCTCCTGAAAGAGTGTTACTACCTAGAGGTGTGTTCCTCTTGCTGTAAGCAAGACCATGAGGTCAAATCTCAAGTGGCTTTTACTGAAACATGTAATTTATGGTTTTGGCCACATTGTACCATTTTAAAAAGTAAGTTTCTTTAAATACTTTGCTGCAGAGTTGTAGCCTCAACTGCCTGAAATACTTCCAGCTAAAACACTGTATTCGGAGATTAACATAGGATTGTTCTATTTATAATACCAATCACCTATATAAAACTTACTATTTTCAGATCCACTTAAATTATACAAATGCGCAAATGCACTCAGATCTAAACAATATTAGATAAACAGAGTGGTAATGACAGTTATTTTCTTTAAGGTTCTTTTTATCTAACATGTTTACCTTTGAAGTACATGTTCTTAAGAAGTTAGGTGCTACCACTCAGTGTAGTAAATCACTGTCTCTGAAAAGTTAGGTAAAAGTTATAAACAGAAATATGACTTGATTTTAAATTATGTATGATGCATAAGTTAATGAACAAACTGCTTTCCTCTTCCTAACCCCACATTATAAAAGTAGCATCTGGTTTTCAAAGGTACCAAACTTGACAAGATTTACAACCTTTGGAAATTTATTTATTTTATTTAATGTTGGTCACACTGATTAATCTACAGGTTTTCATTCCTCATTGGGTTTTATGGAACTTTACTATTTATCTGTTCTCATCAGTGTAAGTTCCAAAAGGTTAGCCAGAGTCTGTGATCAGGCAGTCACCCCTTACCGGCCCCTGACCTCCGGCCCCCCCCAACCCCGGACATCCCTCTGACACTCCCCCGCCCGTGTCAGCTATTATTAAAGCAAGAATCTTAAAGCTGTCACATTTTTGGAGGAATGAATAGATGAAAAGTAAGTGAGTAGCCAACTTTATTAGATGAAGCTTTTACTAATTCTGGATCTTCATGAACTGTTTGTTTTTAATCTAGTAGAGTTATTAGAGTTATACTTTCCCAAGTGTCAAATTCCTTTTGTTTGTATAATTTTTAAATAAGTGGTAAGCTGTATTTCTCTGTTTTTCCAGGAGAAAATTAGTAAGTTCTGTACTTCTGGTACTTTTTATTTATTGTGGTGTATTTATATTTTTTGTTTTATTTATATTTTTCTGAATATACAGAACAAGTAGGAAGAGGAGCTTACTGGTCTAAACCATCTTGATGATGAGGAGCTAGAGCCCCCAAAAGACACAGGGGCAAAGGGACAGAAAAGGAAGCAGGGAGTATGGGCCCCTTGGGGGGAGGCAGTCATGGAAACCAAGTGTCAGAGTCTGCATCTTTCTGCCTTTTCCTTTGAAGACGGACAAGTCCCTTTTAATCGTCTTAACTATTGTATTCTTTCATACATAGGTTTTTTAAAAAAAACATTCATATTCTGCAATACTGTTAATATCCTTGTTTTAGTGAGAAATTTGGGGAACTCTTTTCATTGTTAAATTTTTCTTTAAATTGCAAATACATTATCATTGGTAAAAGGAAAACAAACAAAAGGAATTTGACACTTGGGAAAGTATAATATCTGCTAATAAACTCTACTAGACTAAAGATGAAGTATAAGGTGACAAGTAAAAATTCCTCTTCCCCCTTCACTTCTTTATTCTCTAGTTTGCGGGTTCCCACCTAGAGGTGAGTTTGTCCCTTAGGAGACCTTTGGCAGTGTCTGAAGTTTTTGATCGACACCAGAGGGTCCAGGGTCGCTACTAGTATCTGCTATTATCTAGTGAGTAGAATCAGGGATACTGCTAAACATCCTACAATGTGTAGGACGGCCCACACAACAAAGAATTGTCTGGCTCAGCCTCAGTGGTGCAGAGGTCGAAAACATCGCTCTAGTTCTACTCCACAAAAGTAAAATTGTTTCTTATAGAACCTTCCAGAGTTTTTCCCATTTATAGGCTTAAAATACAAAATGGATAATCTTTGTTCAGCAACCCTCTTTTCACTATTTCCTCAATAGCTTCCCATGTTAGTATGTGAAGACCTAATTCTTTTTAATGGCTGCTTTAGTGTCTTACAATATGGATGTACTAAACTTTATTTAACTGATCCCCAAATAATGGATATTTATATTGTTTAGTTTAAAAGAAAGAAAGAAGGGAGGGAGGGAGGCAGAGAGGACAAACATGAGAAAAAGTCATTTAGGTATTTGATCGTAGAGATGTGTTCCTAATTTCTTCACCCAAAATGTGGAGCATCACTGAAGATCTTTCCATAGACGTCTTTTGGGTATGCTGTAGTATTATTACTTTTAATATTATTAGAAAGTGCAAAAACATTTTGGATAGTTGTAGAGCATAGGCTTTTTTTTTTTTTTTTTCATTTAAGTTAAGAACACAGCTAAATTTTTTGAATTTTGGTTTAGATAGGGAAGATGGGTTATACAGATTGATGATATTTATTCCTGGCTGCATCCCTGACAAGGGAAAGAATGAAATACTTTACCTTAGCAATCTCTTCTGTTTTCAAATTCAGGTGGGAATAAGGTACCAGTCCCCGCATAAATATGTGTGCAAGATGTATGAGTGTGTGTGTGCTGAGCTGGGTAATAGTTTTATAACCGTATGACAGAGAAATTACAGGTAGGCAGGAACTAAGATCACTGATTAAGGGAGAAGCGGCTCCCTCTAGGCTGTTAAGAAATAATAACTTCATATGCCACTTTCTGCTAACTGGAGCTGATGGCTCACCAGAGCATTCTTTATTGCTGATTAAGTAGCATTATGAAAATACTGACTTGGTTATGTTAACTAAATGCCTCCGTGTGTAAAACTTCGAATGTCAAATAGTTGTAGCAGTCATCTTTAACATTTCACATTAGCTTTCTGGAATCACATCTCTAGTTCTCACTTGCTATTACTTGAGGTTAATATAAAGATGCCAGTCTTTCATTTGTGGAGTTAGGTGAAGCCAAAAGCTTTTCTTTAATTATATCCATTCATGCTGCTGCAGTTAAGGGTCTGTCAGCATCTCCACTATAAACCTCCACTTTCAGAATTTTATAACACAGCTATGAAAATTAGCTTTGGGCAAAAACTTGACATACACGGTCTCATGGGATTCTCCCTCCTCCCCATCCCCCTTTTCATTTTTACTGAAGTGAGGGTGAGTGATTTCAGAATGCCTTTTGGCATCTGCAAATATCATTTGGAGTTTAAAAAGAAACAATAAATTTTCAGGCTTTGTACCTGTTTGTTCTACCACTTAAGGGAGGTTGTGGACTTATGAATTTAAGCCAAATGGATATTGATCAACTGACATCCTATTCTGTATTAAACAAGAGCCTAGTTTCAAAGAAGTCTGGCGGCAGCTGAAAGCTTACCTAAAATGTTAAATGTTGAGGCTAAGAAATAGTTCAAAAGGGATTACCTTTTTTTTGATACTCTATGTGCTCAAGTGCAACTTCTTAAAAGATTAAAACACTTTTTCCTGGCTTCAAAAAATACATATATTTTTAAATTCTCTTTCTTCTTTTCCCTTGAGCCTAGAAGGTCATCCATTTGTTATATATTTGTTTTGACATTTGGGATGCATGTTTGTGTGAGTATGCACGCACAAGAACTGTTTATTATTTCTCTCAAATATTTTCAGTGTTCAATAGTTCTAGTTTTTTTTAACCTTTGTTGCATGGTGTCATTTATTCTAAACAACTTTTTTGACATCTTCAGTGAGAGAACTGGGGGTTGACTAAGTACGAAGGAGGTAGTACAAAAGGAAATAGCCTTGTAAGGGTCTGCTGTATACCAAATATTCACATGATTTTTCAGGAAAAATAAAAAGGATATTCTTGACAGCATGCATTCCCCCCATCTTTTGTCCCAGATTGCCCCAAATGTCTGCTGATCTACACTTTTATCATCACCTCTGTACACACATATATGATACGATATGTACATATGATATGCGACTTGATGCAGATTTTTGATAAAATTATAGGGCAGTGTTTTAATAATTTGGGAGAGGGAGCACATGAGTATGCTCCACGGAAAACTGTATTTCCAGTTTTTATTGGAAAAATCAAATAGTTATGTTGCTGACTAAGGATGACCCATCTACCAGTTTTGGTTGCTTCAGAGAAAGAATGAGCATCCTAAGGGAATGTATAAATCTTAGTATTTGGGGAATATATAAAACATAAAGGTTGCTTTTCATCATTAAATATTTCATACATCTTTCAACTGAGATTTTACATATAAATTATGAGTATTTTGACCTTCTTCAGTCTTTACCAGGCTTGAATTCTGCAGATTGTGTTTACAATCACTTTTTTGTATTACACACTTATATTTGTGCAATAATATAATCAGCTCACCCTTCGGAACCTTTGTTCAGGTTGTTTTAATATTTTATGAAAATATAGCTTATCAACTTAAAATTACTTAATATTTTATGTAAAAGAATTAACATTTGGGTCAGTTATTTAGCAGGTAGGTCTGTTACATAGATACGAAATCTCCTTTCATAAGTACAAAATGATTCTTTTAAAATATTGTAAGAGAAAATTTAAGTTTCTAGACCTCAGCTTTCTTGGTAAAATGAGGATGATAGCACACACCTCACTAGATTATTTTGAGGATTAAATGCAGTCGTGACTATAGGCTGGTTAGCGCAGTGCCCGGCACACTAGTAAGTGTTCACTACGTGTCATATGTTGCTATTATTATAATTACTATTATTTTTAAAAGAGCCCATTATATAATTATTTCTTTGTACTACATACCGGCCTGGTAACTTCAGTGGGTGTGTGTGGATGTGTTGGAGTTACCTTGGATGGTTTTTAGCCCATTCCTGGTGTAAGTACCTTTAGCAGAGAGACCACTCAGTGAGTACTTTTTGATGTGTAGATGAATCACGCTTTTTTACAAGCAAGGTCAGGAGTGTAGGGAGTGTGAACATTGCCTCACAAGTACAGAACTGTTGGAAGTTGTGATTGTGTTTTACTAAGATGGTAAGGAGCTGCTGTAGAAAAAGAAAAGTAATTTTTAAGGTAGAAATGGGATACACACACACACACACACACACACACACACACACACACACCCTTCCTTTCTCTCTATATCCCGTTGAGAGAATTATTGTCCTAATGTCTTCTTTGGAGGATTTTTTTACCATCTCTTCTTTATTCTCACTACCATTTTCTTCATTTCTAGAGCATTATCCATGCTTGTCTGATCTCCCTGCCTCCAGTGCCTTCCCTCCTTAGAGCATTTATTTTTTAACACCTTTATTGAGATATATCACTTTCATAAAATTCGCTTACTGGCCCACTTTGTAACTGTATGATTCATTCACCGTACAGTTGATGGTTTCAGTATATTCAGAGTTGTACAACCATCATCACAATTTTAGAAGAGTTTGTCATCCCAGAAAAGAAATTCTACAGCAGTCACTCCCCATTTCCTCTGTCAAATCCCCATCCCAGCAACCACTACTTTCTGTCTCTGTAGATGGATTTGCCTGTTATGAACCTTTCATATCAATGGAACCATACAGCATATCATGTTCTGTGACTAGTTTCTTTCACTTAGAATAACGATTTCAAGGTTTATCCATATTGTAGCATGTATGGGTACTTCTTTTTTTTTATTGCCAAATAACTCATTGTTTAAATATATTGCATTTTACTTATTCATTCGTTGGTTGATGGACATTGGGTTGTTGTCACTGTTGGGCTGTTATGAGTAATGTTGCTATGAACATCCGTGTTTTGATGTAGACCTCTTATTTTTCTTGGGTATATGCTTAGGTATAGAAGTGCTGGGTCATGGTTACACTTTTTAACCTTCGGGGAAAATGCCAAATTGTGTCCAGTGCGCTATTTTACATTCCTATTTGTATCTTACAAGGATCATTTTCTCCACATCCTTGGCAACACCTGTTGCTAAACATGTTTCTGATTGTAGCCATCTTATTGGATGCGAGGTTGTATCTCATTGTGGTTTTTGTTTGCATTCCCCTGGCAGCTGGCCGTGATGTTGATCGTGGGCTTTCTACGTGGCTGTTGACCATCATGTCTTCTTTGGATATACATCTATTTGGATCCCTTGCCCATTTTTAAATTGGGTTATTGGGGGGGGGGTTGTTCATTGAGTTATAAGAATTCTTTATATTTTCTAGATACAAGTTCCTCGTCAGATGCATGATTTGCGAACACTTTCTCACAGTCTCTGAGTTTTCTTTTCACTTTCTTAATGTCGCCCTTTGCAGCATAAAATATTGTAATTTTAGTTAAATACTATCTGTCTCTTTTTTTCTTTTGTTACTCATGCTCATCTCATTCCCTGGCCATATTTCTATTGTTGGAGAACAAGTCTGCTTCTATCAGTCTGTATTGTAACACCTTTAGTGACATCCTGATGGACACAAAATGTCAAATTTCCATATGATCCTCGAAGTCATGCATGGTGTGGTTTTACCCATCTCTCAACTTTTTCTTGTGAGTCCCCTTTAGTTAAATGGAACTACTAGTTCTCAAAAAAAAGTCTAAGTCTTTCTTACCTTTGTATTTTCTTGCCAAAGCCATTGGAGGGTTCAGGCCAGATCTGAGAACTGAATAAGCTAAAGTTGAGTGATAACCAATGAATAGAAAAGGGTTGATTCTAGAGAATGAAAGTACCTGTAAGATCTGAAGTCAGAAATGGTCAGTGCTGGTCACAGTAGGCATAGAGAGGGGGCAGCAGAGTATGGGGTGGGGGGGAGAACAAAAGACGACTTCAGGGTATTTGGGGAAAGGGAAAGGTGGTTTCAGAAGTGAGTAGTAATGAGATCTGAGCTAAGGATGGAATCAGACAGCATCATCTATGGGAGGGGCCAGAATTCCAGGCAGCAGTAGATAATTTCACAGCTTCTGCTGAATTGCCTCTGCTTCTTAAGGAACCCAGAGCAGTGTCTGAGAGTCGCTACTGTTGCAGTATATTACAAACAGCAGGAGCTTTAGGGTCAAGAAACCTGAGCTCAAATCACCTCTCCCCCTTTTAGGAATGTAATCTTGGGAAATTAACTAACCTTTTCTAAGCTTCAGCAAAGTCTTTATACTTGCCTTATAGGATCTCTGTGAACATCTTCCACAGATCTTTACTACACACATTAGCTACATGTGACAGTTTCAGTTCATGAACAACACCTCAGCTCCTCCTTTCAGCCCAGCTACGTGTGAGTTCTGAGTAGCCGTCCATAGGCAGTGGTGCTGCAGTGGCCACACAGTGTCTGCTGGATAGCAGGTCTCTGGGACAGCACTGACTTCCAGGCTGCGCCTACCCAGCATGTGCGTGTTTGTGTTCCTTGTTTACCTTCTCTTTATTTTTACATGAACACTGTTATCCTTTATTCCAAACTTCTCTTGAAATGTATATTTGTCCATATGTACCCAGTCTTGAGTATTCTCTTCTCTTTGAATTTCCTTAACACTTGCTCTCTACCGTCCTTGATTGCTTTCCGTGTTGTGTTGTAGTTGTTACAGAAGAGACATATTTATTAAAGGATTATTTAACAAATTCAGTTAGTGTTTATGAGTGCCTACTGTGCTGGCAGGCACTCGGGGTACATCAGTGAGGCCTGAAATGCAGGGTGTCTGGTATGCACTCGTGTATTTATTACATGGAAGATAAACAGAGGAAATAGAGAACGGTACCTAGGTAAGTGTTTATTCAAACTATTACCTCTTCACCATGTTGAAACTATTTTACTATTTCAACTACTTAGTATTATTTGATAATGATTTATACTTGCCTGTAAATCGTCCCTGCCTGTCCAACAGTTGTAGCCAATGCCCACGTGAAAGTGCACAGCAGTGTCCATGCAGCCAGGCCACAGATTTAAGGCAGAATCTGAGTTTCACCCTGTGTTTTTTGCTTCCTAAGGGCCACTTGGCAGAAGGGACCTTCAGAGAGATGCCAGGAGTCCATTCTTCTCAGTTAATTGAAAGATTTTTGGTGTTATTGAAAGATAAAACTTATGTCTACTGTAGCTGAAATTTTTTGGACCATTTTTACTTTATTTTGCAATTTTAGCATATATCACCAGACTGTTGTCTCATTGAAATATGGAAACACATGGAGTACATGGGCCTTTGAGCTTTTTACCTTATTTTTGAGAGCTTTGAGAACCTCTCCATTGAGGCTGGTTCTATACTAGGAACACTTTGAATTTAAAAGTACAGATCATCTGTATTTAGACTGCTGGAAGCAAGGTATTTGGAAGAGAAATTGAAGTAATGGAGTAGAGGAAATAATCAATAAAATAATTTAAAACAGCTCCCCAGAATGGAAGATTCCTTACTGAAAGGGCCTATTGCCTGACTCCAGTGTGGTGTAAGAAAGGGGACTCACAGGAGGGCACATCTGTGTGAGACTTAGAATGCGGGGTACAAAGAAAGGCTACCAGACTCTCCACGGGCTTCTTAGTCTCTCCACCTTTCTTAGTCGTCTATGTTATATATTTGCGGTGCCTCTAGTTTTGTTATCTCCAGTTATAATCTAGGTCAGATCTAATAGTTAAAACCCCAGTTTCCAGTAACTACAAAAGTAAAGAAGAGATGACGAGAGCTTTATATTAGATTTTCTTTCTACAATTACTCCTGTTTTCAAGAAGTAGATGGGTGAGTGGAGCTTTATGACTTCTGATTCATAATTGTTTTCAAAGTTTGGAGTTACTGAAAGCCTGTTTTTTTCTGAGATGAAATGGTAAATCCACCTCATAATTGGAGAGGAAAGAGAGGGAAGGTAGGGGTGGAGAAGGAACACTGTGAAATAGAAATTGAGATGAAGAACATTGGGATGAATGGACAAGGAAAGCAAGAAATAAACTCTGTAAAGGAAACATGTCATTCTTTTGAAAGCAGAACAGCTCAGTTGTTTAGGAAATAGAAGTGCCGTGGTTATTTTCTGTACCGAGCACTGGCAGATTTCTCTTTAGCAGGTGGTATTAAATCAAAAGATGTTGGAGAGAGGGGAAAGCTGCTTTCCCCAATCTTATTTATGTCCCTGTGGTTCCCTGTGCGAACCCCATGGTTCACCATAGGTGTTAGACCGCCCCGGTCTTTGAAGCTTCGGATGGAACTCAGCAGTGAGTTTGTGGAAGGCGTCGCCACTGTGCTCTTCCATGGCACCACACCGTGCTCTGCTTCTCAAACCAGAGGCACGTTGTCATAATAAATATTTGGAAGACACGTAAACCCCTTTCGTGACAGCATTGCTAAAGTTAACTCTTTTCCAACTAAGGAATGGGTAAAAACAGCTGAAATTGTGATTTCAGTAGGTGGACCCAGTCTAAAGAAACTCAGTGAGATAAATTGCTACTGTGGCTTTTGGTTATAAAAGGCAAATAGAGGAAGCAAGAGAGGAAGCAAGTGATAATTTAAGCTTTTATGTGCAATAAGTACAGTACAGTAAGCGGCTAGATGTGGTTTTTAATGATGTGATATGTCAGTAAGGGAAGGAAACCCATCTCTTAAT
>VMDR010015509.1:0-22223 GCA_007922815.1 Macrotus californicus | reverse complement strand
GATGGGAACAAGGGAGGGAGGTGGGATTGGCTGGGGTGGGGGGGAGTGATAGAAAAATGCAGACAACTGTAATTGAACAACAATAAAGTAATAAAATCTTTTAAAAAAGACACATAAATCAATGGAACAGAATAGAGAACCCAGAAATAAAACCATACACATATGGCCAATTAATATATGAGAAAGGAGTGAAAAAAATACAATGGGAAAAGGAATGTCTCTAATACATGGTGTTGTGAAAACTGGACATCCACATTCAAAAGAATGAAACTGGATCACTTTTTTTACCCCATTAACTCAAAATTAATTAAAGACTTGAACAAAAGACCTGTAACCATAAAACTCCTAGAAGAAAGCATAGATAGTAAGCTCCTTGAAATCAGTCTTGACAGTGATTTTTTTAGATTTAATACCAAAAGCCAAGGCAACAAAAGTAAAATAAACCAGTGGGTCAACATCAAACTAAAAGTGTGTGCACAAGAAAGGAAACCATCAACAAGGAAAACAGCCTTTAGAGTGGAAGAAAAATATTTGCAAATTATATATCTGATAAGGGGTTAATAACCAAAATATTTAAAGAACTCATATAATTCAAAAACTAAAAAACAGATAATCCAATTTAAAAATGAGCAAAGGATATGAATAGATATTTTGCCAAAGAAGACATACACATGGCCAGCTGGTATATGAAAAGATGCTCAACATCACTAATCATCAGGAAAATGCAAATCAAAACCACAAAGAGATACCACCTCTACCTGTTAGAATGGCTACCAACAAAAAACAAGTGTGAACAAAGATATGGAGAAAAGGGGATGCTTGTGCACTGCTGGTGGGGGATGTAAACTGGTATGGTCACTATGGAAAACAGTATTGAGGCTCCTCAAAAAATTAAAAATAGAACTACCATATAATCCAGCATTTCCACGTCTGTGTATCTGATCAAAGGAAATGAAAACACTAGCTCAAAAAGATTTCTGTACCCCCATGTTTGTTATGGCATTAGTTACAATAGACAAGACTAGAAGCAGTGTCCATAGACAGATGAATGGATAAAGGTGTGGCATATATATACAATGGAATTATGCAGTCATGAAAAAGAATAAAATCTTGTCATTTGTGACAAAATGAATGGGCCTTGAAGATCTTATGCTAGGTGAAATGAGAGAAAACCAAACACAGTATGATCTCACTTATATGCAAAATCCTAAAACAACAATAACAAAACAGATAGAATACATTGGTGATTGCCATAAGCGGGGCTTGGGGAAAACGGGTAAAGGTGTTCAAAGGTATACATTTCTAGTTATAGGTTTAATAAATTTGGGGCATATAATATGCAGCATGGTGATTACAGTTTATAATACTACATTGTATACTGGAAAGTTGCTAAGAGAATAGATCTTAAATGTTCTTATGACATAAAAATGTGTAATTATGTGAGGTGATAGCTGTTCACTAAAATTTTGTGGTCATCCTTTAGAAATTCATACATATATTGAATCATTATGTTGTACAGCTTAAACTAATGCAATGTTATGTGTCAATTAACTCTCAATAAAATGGTGGGGGGAGAATAAAATTTAAATAAATAAAATGGAAATTCCTGGGTCAGACAAAAAGTATTCTGGTCTGAAATCTCTGCTCCTAACCATATGTTCACAGCCTGTTTATTTATGCTCAGGTCATGGTTTTGTTGCTGTGACGTTGGTGTCTTCTATAGTTCTTAAGGACTCCCAAGAGCCACCATGTCTAAAGCCGCAGATATCCAATCAAGTACCTTCCTCAGCTGACTGATCACTGCCTCAGAAATATCTCTGGGCTTTCCTCTGCCCTTGTTTCATGTCTCCTGTCTCGTGAAGCGTTCTTTGTCCAGGCCAAGTAGTGTCACATGTGAGCTTGTCTTTTCCGTCAATCCTCCTATAGATTGGCAGCTCAATTTTAGAGCCTTGTTTTGAGTCTGATCTGGCTCTCACTGGAACTGTGCATCTGGTGACGTTCCCCTGGGCTCTCCATATTCCATCCAGTTGGACCCTAGCACGGTGACTGACACTCTCCTCTAGAACCAGTATTTTGGTCCCTGGCCACCACCTGTCTCTCCCCTTTTATCGAGAGGGGATGACAGCACTCTACTCTCATTCTAACTGGGTGGTGTCTCATTTTAACTGCCCCTTCAAATTATATTTTTAGCAATATTTAATTCAGCATTCAGAATATGACTGTTTTTAACCAATTTGTACTCAAAGGGAGCCTGAGATAAAATGGGAGCTGGGTGGTGTAGAAGAATAGTCAGTTGTTTGGCTGTGCAGGAAGCCAAGTTTAATTTTAGCCTTGAGAGAATTTGAAATCATTATAATTAGATGAGTATTAAAGCCCACAAGTGAAAAGGACCCTTTTCTACAGCATACCAATTCATTTAGCATCATTCACAACTGGCAGTTCATTCTCCCAAATGCTCTATCACTCAGCATGCACACGGGGTTAGAGTAAAATATTTCCAGAGGAGTTCAAATAACTTGGAAGTAGGTTATTGCTGGAGATGTGACATAGACACTGTAATTACTTGAATACCCATAGAAATGGAAGAAATATAAAATGTATATGAGTTTGTGGAGAGGAAGATTATGTTGTTTCATACACATTATTTGTGGCGCAGAATAATGAGACAGTTGACTTAGAATGATTGCACGGTCCCCTGCACAGAGCGTTGGACTTCAGAATGAATGCTGGGTAACAACCATTTTCAAGTTTAGGCTCCGAGGTTAATCTGAAGTGCCTTCTAGAAAAATGCGCAGTCATTTCACAGTCACTTCAAAATTCTACAGAAGTTCTGCTTTGGTCCCGACTAATGCCCTGACTGAAAAATGTCACTGATATGACGGTCCGAGGCATCTTGAAACACATGAGAAAATATGACTGGCAGTTTAGTCACCTGCCTGTACAAAGGACTAAAAGGTAGTTTTGTTAAGATTTAGAAAAAACAGATTAAAAAATGGGCTTTGGGATTTCCCATAGAAAATGAAAGCAAGGATTCTTCTTTTAACATAAGCATGTTATTGTCAAGAGTGGCATCGCTATTAAGCTTGTTCTTTTACCTAAACACACCTATTACTGTCATCTCTCAGGTTTGAAATACCCACTGCCCTGACAGCACAAACATTCCACCGTAAAATCTGTCAGAGGGGCCACTCGGTTTCTTACATCTTCTGACATATGCTGCTGTTTAATATCAGCCTGTCAGAGCACCTGAGAGAAAGGTATCTGCTCTCACGCTTGGAGCCGAGGCTGGGATGACCATCACCCATGCTGTAATCATTGGCCTTACCCTGCAATGAAATTCCGCCATTGGGAACCATAGAATCTCTTGCTGGAAAACGCTGTTGGCTGAAATATGTCATGCAAGTTAGATTGTATATATATTGATGGAAGCAGCTATTTTGAAAAACATTTTTTTTTCAGATGTGAATCTCCTTTAATTCCTTTTTATGATAAGTTGTTTTGAAATGTGTATTGGATGTTCCTCTACCACAAGCCAGTGGCACCTTGCCTTGTTCTGATTATAGTCTATTCTTGTGGGCTATTGATGCTGCTGCATTCATCTTAAGTTTGTCTTCTTCAAGGAGGAATGTGCCTCCTGGTTTCAAATGGTGACTGATTTAAGTGATTTCATGTAGATATACTGGGAAGTCTTTTATTTACTAAAGATGGCTTTCCTGGCACCCCATCTGAAGGTCATTGAGCTTCTGTGTTCTCTCTTCTTCTCTGGTTCTTCCATGACATGCTTTTATGGGAGGCCTGGGGAGTAGTCTATTAATATAAGGCATGTTATCATAAAAGAATGTGGCTAATCTTGGAACAAATATTGTACAACAGAACATCTGGAGTCAGTATATGTGGTACCTTCCTGTGGTTGCCTTGGGAAGATGTCGATGTATCCCAAAACAATGGCAGAATTCCTTCTTTGGAATGCCTCTAGAGTGTACAGTAGCACATGCTTGCATCCTCAGTAAAGTGGACTTTTGTTTTTAAAATTAAACAGTTGCTCATCATCACTGTAGTACTGCAAATACACAAAAGTGTCTAAAATGAAAATGATGACAACTCCTCCTGCACACCTTTCTTTATCTTCTGGCTGAACTTCCCTTTGATGAGGCTGATTTTAATAACTTGTTTTATATAACTGCCTAGTTTTCATCTCCTCATGAAAGTATATACACACATATAGTGGCTTTCATGTTTTAGAAGAATGTGCAGATCACATATATTCTTTAATTTGTTCTTTTCCCTTTAATGATGTATCCTGAACTTGGACAACATTTACCATTAAATAAATGACCCCAAAACTGTAGGGGCTCTCACTTGAATAGGCAGTTTTCAGGATCCTGGCAGGGGTTCTGGCAAATTTTTATTCATAATTCTGTTTTTTTTTTTTTTTTAAAGAGGGCTCCTTACTGTGTATGTGTCAGACTTCACAAAGTCTGGATCTATTCCTGAGCTTGGATAGCTTTCTAGGCCAGTAGATCTGGAACATTTATGTCCTTTTTGTTCTAGCATTCTCACAAATGTGAATCTCCAACAGGAAAGAACTGCCAAATACACAAAGAAATATATGCAAGGATTATTGTAGAAATTTTAAGATATTAAATGCATGACAACAACTTGACTTTTTATTGCTTGGGAGAAGTTACAATTATGGTCTAACCACACTTTGGAAGATAGCATATGTGTTTGCATTTTCTCTTTTTTTCCATTTCCTAAAAATTTTATTGTTGTTCAATTACAGTTGTCTGCCTTTTCCTCCATCTCTCCCCTCACACCCCAGCCATTCCCACCTCCCTTCCCTGATTCCACCCCCCCTTGGTTTTGTCCATGTGTCCTTTATTGTTGTTACTGAAAACCCTTCACCCTTTTCTTCCCATTATCCGCTCCCATCTCCCCTCTGGTTACTGTCAGATGGTTCTTAATTTCAGTGTCTCTGGTTATATTTTGCTTGCTTCTTTGTTTTGTTGATTAGGCTCCACCTAAAGGTGAGATTGTATGGTATTTGTCTTTGTATTTTATAAGTGATAATAAACTGTTGGTTTCTTAGGATGAATTTGACTTTTGGAAGACATCAAAAGATATTCAAAGTCTGGTGGAAAGGAGAGGAGCAATTGGAATAATATTATCTTTGGTTAAAAATCAAGATGTGATTGCAAAGCTGTGGAATTATTTTATTTGCCCAACTTTTTCCTTCAGTAGGCATGCATTAAGAACCCGCTTTATTTCAGGTATCCTGACGGATAAAACAGTGCCCCATTTTAAAAAGTGGAAATAACATTTGATTCATAATCCCAGCTTAATGTGGAGCATCAGACAGTAGGCCCTGAATAAATATTTGTTAAAAGAGTGAGCAAGTGAATCAATAAAATGCCATAATAGTATTATGTGTCTGGTATCGTAAGAGCTCAAACAGGGGAAGATATTAATTGCCCAAAGGTGTCAGACAATGCTTGCTTCACAGAGGATATGATGTTTGAGTTTAATCTTTAAAGATAAAAAAAGGTTGAACGGAAAATAGAGTGAACCGGAGAACATTTGGGGTAGAAGGAAGTAGTATATAAAAAGACATAGATGTGTGAAGGATTTGACTTGTTCAGAGAAGTTAAATTGATTGGGTTTGGAGTGCAGGGTATGTGCAGATGACTGATTAGTGCTGGGAATGAAAAGTTAAGCAGCTGCCAAAGGCAAGTAATCCTCCCCATTTTTATAGTCTTATACTGTGTCCTTATTTTCATTCCTCATAGTCCCTGGTAGAACAAATTTTCCCTATTGGATGAACTTTGTTATTCATACTTAGCTGAGTTTTCCCTCTATAGACTGCAATGTTCTTTAAAAAACAATATTCCTATCTTTTTCCTTTATGGAGCATTTTATGATGTGGTTATTATCAAAGGTATATACAGTGCAGGAGTCAAATTGAAACATTAATAGAAAATCAGGATCATGAAAAATAGAACACACAAATGGCAACCAGTAAATTCAACACGATGTCCTCATTATTGAACTTCAGACTTGACTTGTGCTTGCTGGTAGCTGAGTCAAAAAATATGTTCATAATTTTAATAAAGACATATCACTCTAAAAATAAAAATATCCTTTCTGGAGTTTTTACATAAAGAAAAAAGTGTTAGTCCTGGCCAGGTGGCTCAGTTGGTTAGTGCATTGTTCCAATACACCAAGGTTAGAGGTTCCATCCCCAGTCAGGGCACACACAAGAAGCAACCAATGAATGCCTGGATGGGGGGAAAACAAAACTGATGCTTCTCTCTCTGCCTCTCTTTTTGTCTCCTTCTCTCCCTGCTTCTCTCTAAATTAAAAACAAAAAATTATTGAAGAAAATGTTGAGATCACGGACTCTAGAGTCAGAATGATTTAGTGGTAATTATTTAAGCTCTCTGTGCCTCATTTTCTTCATATATAAAATGAAGATCATGTGTGGCTTAACTGAGATGCTAATAAGTAAGATTTGCATAGTGTTGAGTCTGTCCAGAAAGTATCCAGCCATGCACTATGGAAAAGGCATGGATTGAAGAAGACATAAGATCCAAGAAACATTGCACATAGGACAATGACACCTCAGTCACCCTCAAAGTTATGACCTTCTTGAGGAAATCTTGGTCATTGGTGATGTTTTGAATTAAGTCATTAGCAACTGCAGCACAATGTTCCTTCTGCTCTGGTACGAATTTTGCCACAGCATGTTTCATGCCAAGATCCTAGGTCAAAATCCTGCACACAATAGTTTTTAGAATCCCCAGATCAGCTTCTAGGTCTCGCACTGTCTGATCTTTGTTGATTGCAGCCCATACGCACTCAATATTCTCAGGTGTTCTGCTTGTTGCTGGCCTTCTAGAACGTATATCACCCAACAGATTCTCTACCATCTTCGAAGCGTTTGTGCCACACTTTTATTTGTGCTGCACTCATTGCATCATCCCCAAAGGCCTTCTGACTCATTCAAATTCAAACAGTTTCCAAGGAGGCACGTTCCAGCTTCATGTAAAATTTGATGCAGATTTGTTGCTCTACTCGCTCAGTCATTTTGAATGTGATGGCCACACAGCACACGCTACCACCCCCATTTACTAGTACAGTGAAGTCATCATTGTTCACACATGCGCATTCCAGTCCACTCTCCTTGGCTGCCAGGTTACATCGATGTCATTCAAACCATTCTTGTTACATTAACAATGGCTGGACTTTTTTTTTCCGGACGAACAGTGTATGTTGAGAACCGATGTCAGTACTTTATACATATTAAGTCATTTAATCATCTTAATAACCCCAAAGGTGGGAGCTGTTATCTCCTGTCCCATTTTACAAATGAGGCACTGAGAAGTTAAGTCTCTCAAGAGTATATAATAGTGAGTGATTGACCCATAATCTGGGCTCCAGAGCCTGGCTCAGAACTCGTGGCTCTGCTGCCCAACTGAAACAATAAAAGCCACACGCCTGGCACATTGTGAGGGCTTTACATCTAATGACTATTAGTGTCTATGTTAAAAGTGTAATATGAAAATGGAACTCATTGTCTGCGATTCTGTTGCAAGTATGAAGATTTTAGGAATTCCAGCTTGACCCAGGGATAGAATCTAAATACACAGAAGAGTGACTCAATTGTATGTGCTTCAGTCACACTCTCCTAAATAGGACTTCTTTTAGTTTGCCTCCTGCACTGCTGACTGAAGAAGCAGCCATATGCTTTGAAAACCAGGTCAGCAGATGGCATGTTTGGCGACCTATTGCATAAATTGAAGAAATTTGAAAAAGTTTTCCTGCCTGGAAAACATGTTCTGCCATTGGCGTGTAAGTATCTAATCTTCCACCTGGAGAGGGATGCAGTGTTTATCAGGAGGGCATCCAAGATACTTAAGACATTTATATATAAGTGGGCTAGGGAGGTGGAATGCAGAGATAGTACTTGTGAGGAGAAAAATTAGTTAAATCTTCCTCCTTTATATGCAATACGGCACCACTCTGAAACTCGGCACAGTTTCCTGAGTGACAGTCACACTGGAGAAACAAAGGCATAATTAGACATAGATTCATAGTAATAGTCCTGTGTAACTTCCCAATTTGCTGTGTCACAGGATTATCTCTAGAGGAAATGTGCGTGTTAACAAGTGTTGCTATTATTTAAGGAGAAAAGCGAGTTCCACATATAAAATGGAAATTACTGTGGGGGGGGGAAATAGTGACAAACATAGATCAGGTAGTTGACTGTCATGCCTCGGTGAAGAACAAGTCTTTTCAGATAACTCAAATATCTTTGTGTCCAAGGTCAAAGGGAGGCAAAATCTATTACATTTTAATAATGCTTTTAATTTTGTTCCACTTGATATATTCATTAAAGAACAGAGACTTGGTTTTAAGTGGAAATGTTCTCACAATGGTCCTGGGCAGGTGAGAACCTCTTATTGAAAGCAATACTGCTATGTTAGAAGTTCTAGACCCTTGTCCTAAACCTAAACGGGCATTAATTACCTGGAGGACTGAAGAAATGTGTCAGTGATAAGAGGCTAATGGGCAAAATTGTTTTATCAGCAGAGATTTATCAAGGGTTGTCATGGGCACGAATTGTTACAACAGCCTCCCCTAGGATCTCTCAGCATCTTCTCTTATCTCTGCGTAAATGAATATCCACCCAATAGTGAGTCTTAGGACATCTGAATCTGATTATATCAATGCCTGTCCTTTGATGGCTTCCCACTTGCGGTATGGTTTATGGAATGTCCCTTGCATTTACTTTTATATCATTTGCCCCACCCCACTTCCGCCTCTGGGCCTGGACAAGATATATTCTCTCTGGCTGGAATGTTCTTCCCTCCAAGCACTTTCAAGTTCTAATCTGAATGTCCCTCCTTGTGGGAGCCACCTTCGATCTCTCAGACTAAACTAGGACCCCTTATTTTATGCCACCAGGGCACCTATACCTGTTTCCAGACCATGTAGCATATAGTTACCTAAATGATTATTGGGATAATCGTACATGACACCTGTCTTCCCCACTAGACTGTAAGGTCAGTGAAGGTTGGGAACATGTCTGCTCGGTTCACCTCTCTATGGCCAGGGACAGGCACTGTGTGTTGTGCTCAGTAAGAAGTTTGCTGACTGAATGAAGATGGCTCTTACTGGACAAGAGCATGGGAAAGGGCGCTAAGGGAGGGTGGGGCTCCGGCATGAGCACAGGCACAGAGGTGCATCTCGTGGCATGCCTTCGGGCTTGTGGTGTTTGGTGCTTCTCTGTGGAAGGCCTTAGCAACAGTCATGTTTGGAGAGGCAAAGGGCCAAGCCAGCTGATCTCATGGGATCCTTTCTACTGTACAATTTTCCGTATCTGGCACATGTTTAAACAACTCTCAGAGGAGAAAAGCCTCATCTCTGGCTGCATACTGAACAATTATTTGGAGACACAAAGGGCCATGAAGGTGATGCTCTTCATTTGGAAAAAGAGGCTCGGATTCAATGTGGAAACTTGCACTGAGCATAGACCAATGCCATTTGTTTGGTACTCAATAACTGAGCTATTGTTGCTGAGAGAGGATGGTGCCATCTCTCCACCACTATTATCTTTTCAAGCATACCCTCCTCTATGAAAGTGTTCACGTCTGAAGGCTATTAGCTGCAACTACAAAGTCTGCTGCCCGGAGCAGCACCTGTCATGCGTTATAAAGGTATACGAGATCGGTCTGGAACAAGTCCAGCCATTTTTAATATAACTAGAACAGTTTGTGTGGCATCAGTGTAACCTGGCAGCCAAGCAGAGTGGACTGGAATGTGCAGGCATGAACAATGATGACTTCACTGCACTAGTCAGTGGGGACAGTAGACACCATTGAGTGAGCATGTGCACTGTGTGGTCATTGCATTCAAAATGACTGAGTAGAGTAACGAATCTGCGTCAAATTTTGCATTAAACTTGAACATTCCCCTGTGAAAACTATTGGAATGCTTCAGAAGGCTTTCAGGGATGACGCAATGAGTGATAGGCAGCTTCATCACGACAATGTACCCGCTCATGGGTCATGTCTTATGCAGAAATTTTTGGGGAAACATCAAATAACCAGGTGACTCAGCCCCTCTATAGCCCAGATTTCATGCCCTGTGATTTCTGGCTTTTCCTCAAACTAAAGTCACTTTTGAAAGGGAAGAGATTTCAGACCACTGATGAGATTCAGGAAAATATGACAACGATTCCAACAACTGATTTTGCAGAGTGTTTTGAACAGTAGAAGAGACAGACGGTGGGGGAAATGCGCAAAGTCCCAAGGTGCCTACTTTGAAGGGGACTGAGGCGTCATTGTCCCATGTACAGTGTTTCTTGTATGTCGTATCTTCTTCAATAGCCATCTTTATTTCTCATATTATATGGCTGGATATTTTCTGGACAGACCTTGTACATTACATTAATGTTGAGTCTCTGGGTAGGGAACCATGAAAATCTAAGGTTTGTCCTAATAAATGTAGGTTCTGTTTTGCAACAAATATACTGTTGTTTAGAGATATTGAGCATGTCTTCACAGGGAGGTTGTGTTAACAAGAGCTATTTTGTGGGGATGGATTATGCCTTTTTGCACATTTATAATGGAATTTAGTTCTTAGTCAAACGTGCAGCAGGTGAGAGTGGTGCCTTATTAATCAGATTTCTTTGAGGATTTCATCTTTCTGTTTATTGGTGTCATTTGTGTGAAGGAGCCGTAAATTTAAAAAATATTTTTCTGTTCATGACATGGTATTGACTCTGGTGACAAGAGGGACATTTGATGATTCTGTTGTTGCAAAAAAAGCTGGCTATCAAATCACTGTGATATTTACTTTTTCCAAATCTACAGGGAAAAAAATATCATGGATCACTTAACCTTTCACCTAAGGAACAAATCCAAGGCAGTGCTGGGTTAATACAGCTCTGAGGATGCGAACCGAGGCCTGGTGTTCAAAGCAAAGCTGAGGGTTGAGCCAACAATCCAGTTCACAGAGGCAGGACTGCTTGTCCTCCCCTGAATCAGATGATCGTTTCAGTCCCTAGGATATTTGTGTAGACGTCTAATAAAATGTTTCTGTTTGTTTGCTTTGCTCTGTTTAGCTTGTGTCAAGCAACAAATTGTCCATTGCTTTGAATCCGGGTACTCCAAGGCCAGGGAATCTCCAGTCACCTTCATCTTCCCAGAGATGGCACAGAGGCTAATGCTCTCCCTCATCTGAGACCACCACTGTAGCTTCCCCCTAGAATCTGGCTGCTCTCAACACCCCAGCGTGGGGAGAATGCATTAACAATTTTGTAGATGGTTCTGATGTTGACATTGCATTACGAAGTTTGCCAAAGATGCTGTACATGTGATGTTCCAGCTCCCTATTCAAATAATGAAATCTCTCGGACATTCTGAAGATATTTTACGAAAATGAAAAATGTTGGCAGAAAAGAGGCAACCACCTTGGGGATGTGCCTCCCCATATCTCACAGTCTATGCAGTAAGAACTTGCCCACATGAGAAAACACCATTGCTCTTTCACATGTGGGATAACTTTCCCCAAAGTGACACTCCCCTTAATTTTGCTAAGTTAACAAAGATCTGTTTTCAGGCAGAAACTGCTGGAAACTTGGCTTTGGCAGCCATTTTCTTAATAGCAACTGGAAATTTAAAACTTTAGAAATGGCATATACCTGTACATATATTCCTTTGAACTACCTTTGCACACATTATGAGTGTCCTTTCAGACATCTGATAATTAATACTTTAAAAGGTACTGCTTCTTAGAATTGCTGTCACTAAGCATACCAATTTTCTCGGAAAAGAAAATAGTGTCCTCTCCTTGCTCTTGTACGGAGAAAAAGGCTTTACAGATACAAGAATTCTGTTAGGATCTGGAGGAAGGCAAGAGTGATTATCCACACCCAGTGGAGTCAGTAGCAAACTGGGACCCCTTTTCCCTTATTTACTGAAATTGCCTTAATAAATTCTCCTCTGAAGAGCAAGAACCAATTACACTAATGTGGGAGTGGGAGCAGTAATTGACTTCCCATTGTGGAAAACATCCCCTGGAAGTGGTGACGGGAAAGTGGTGACCACGTCCGCCTCACCGCTGTGATCTGATGGATGCTGTGGTGCTTCCATCCTGTGATTTCAAGTCACAGCTGCCTTGAAAAAAATACGTGGTGGATCCTGAGCACCTCTGAGCCATTTTATTCTGAGGGTGTGCTATGTTTTAGCTTCTTAATACATACACTGATTTATCTCTACATTAGAAATCAATTAAACAATTATAGGCCAGTAAATTATCTCTGGAAACTCTAACAGGATCTGTATTTTTTTTTATTAAAAAAATACAATAAGAGAAACTTAGGTCCTATTCTGTTGCTCGTTTTCTGCATATTAAAATTCTCACTCATTATTAACAGTTCTTGAACAATAAAGCAGAAGCAATCACACAGGACAATATAAAATATAATTTCAGTAGAGTTCCATAGAAGCGTTTCTGAAAATTGTCTTAGGCATTTTTTTGAAGATTGCCAGTAACTATGGAAAGGCTTTTCAAACACTAACATTTTGCAAACCCTAAAAATTCATGTGATGCTCACTGGGTAAAAAGATCTTTGATTTCTACCCCATGAGTGCCCTTTAGTGGAATCTGCACTAGTTCAAAGGTCATCACTATAGGATTAGGATTTACAGATCTGCCTTAGGGCACGATGTCCCATAAATTTTGTTGGATAATGACACAAATCTAGCCTTTTGCCACCAGCTCCTCACCTTGCTCTATCCTTGCCTTCCTCTTTGTGGACAAAATGTTTACTAAGGTGTCCATTTTTTCATTCATTTAGTCCTTCATATAACAGTTGTGATTTACTGTGGGCTAGGTGTTGTGCTTGGGACAGGAGAGGCAGCACTTGTATCAAGCACTCTCTGCTCTCGTGGAGCTGAGCCTGGCCCATTCCTCCCGGTCTCCTGGAAGCCTGGGCTCTCCTGAACTGCAAATACGGCTGGGGCAATTTGTGTGTTCTTTCTAAAAGGGTCCCGGGGAAACAAGGAAATGGAGGGGTACTTCTCTTTGATGTTAATCCTCTGTGAATACTTAGGACTGTGATGGAGGAAGGATAGGCCCACCTGGCAAGTCAAATTACACAGCAGTGCTGATGATCAAAGTCATTGCACTTGGGAACTGTGGGGAAAGCAGACGGAAGGGGGCCACTGAGCCACTAGTTCCATTCTAGTTTCCTTCTGAAACTTGTCTAGAGGGACCTTTCTTCCCCTGTATCTCTGATTCTAACAAACATGGGGAAGGCTTGGTACTCCTCGGATTTCTCAGTCTCCCCACAGAACATCAGGACCAGTTCTGGGATGAGCCTTAAGTAACAGGGGCAGTGTTAGCATGGGGCAACTCTCACAGGTCAAGTCTATTCAGATTCCCAACTCTGTGAGCGGCCCCTACAAGTTCAAAAGGAAGAACCTGGGCTTGGGAATCATACTACCTAAAGGATAATAACAGCACTGACATTTTAAGCTTTATAAATTAGTTCTCAAATTTCATCTACTGTGAAATTAAAGAAAATAATGCATTGAAAGTTAGAGATTAAATGTTTAATAAATAAAGTATATAGCATACCTTGTAACTACCTACTTTATCTCCCTTCTGTGCTCGTTTTTCCCTCCTTGTATTACTTTGACTGGTTACAGAGCGGGGGGGGCGGGGGGGGGTAGGAAAATCACGAGAACTATCTCATCAGATACTTGAAAAACACATAAAGAAGCAGATAATAATGTACCCAATAGAACGTATCAGTTTTCGAAGGGAAGGCACCATTTGGGGGATGATTCACAAGGGGCTACGCGGTGTCAATCTAGCCCAGAGTTCAGCAACCTGCAGCAGGGATGCCAGACGGTGGTCTGATGAGCCCAGGTGCTGGGCTTGTTGCCATCCTCAGGTGGAAAGAAGTCCAGAGTAACTGCCAGGCTGAGCCTGGCAGAATGAGTCGTGAGCTTTTACTAACTGCGGCTGCTCCTTCAATTACACAACTGTCCTTACAGAGCAAGGAAAAACGTTGCCAAGTAAAGGCTGGAACTTGTCTCCTAGACCTGGGACCCAGGGCACAGTGTCCCTGGGACTTGTTTAACCACTTTGACTCCTACACTCTCCTATTCGCAGGATTTTGTGATGTACTTGGTGATGCCCTGGTAGTGCCCTATCTGGATGTGTTCTTCTCTTCTCTTCCTAGCAGAGCTCTTATTTGTTTGGGCATCTGCCCTGAGGGTAGCCTTTGAGGAAAGCTCCAGGGATGGGCCCTCATTTGTCCAACTCCATCAAAGTTGATAATTATGAGAAGCCTGGCTCTTTCCTGCTAAAAATGAACAAGGAAGCATTTAACTCCAATTGCTACTGGCAACCTTTCCAAACTTATAAGGGAACTGGTCTTGCAATAAAGCCAATAGAACAGACTACAGAGGAGAGATACAGAAAGGAATGAAATAGCTTCCTGATGACATCACTGAGACAACAGAGTGACCCACTCTGCTTTGTATTGGTATTCCAAGTATGTAAACCCGTGCACTTTCTCACTGTTTAAACCAGCTTGGGCAGAGGCTACTGCTACTTGAAAACAAATTATCCCTAACAGACTGACCTGTTGTATTAGTTTCCTATTACACATTCCCCCAAGCTTAGTGGCTTCGAATACACAAAGTGACTGTTTCACAGTTCTAGAGGTCAGAAGTTGGAAATGCCTCCATCTTTTCCAGAGCTCTTGGGAAGACTCCCTGGTCTTGCCTCTCCCTGCTCCCAGAGGCTGCTCCCACTCCTCAGCTGTGGCTCTCATCACTCCTACCTCAACTTCTGTCATCACACCTCCTCCGTTGACCCTGATTCTCCTGCCCCCTGAGGACCAGGACCTTTATGATCATTTGGGCCCAGTGGGTAAGATCATGATGATCCCCTGTCTCATTTTGTGCAGATGAGCCCTAAGTTAAGCACATCTGCACAAAATCTTGTTGCCCAAAATTTCGTTGGGGATTAGGACGTGATACCTTCAAGGGGTCCAGCTTCTGCTTGGCACCTGTGCTCAACAGAGCCACATGGCTACACTCCTGACGGGGATCTTGGTGGTCTTCTACCAACAGGCATTACTAATATTAAGTTTTACAGTTTAAAAACTTACAATTTAGTCATGTCATTCAATCAACATTTATAGAGCACCGCCTGCTAGACATTGTGCTAAGCATTTCATTTGCGAAGGTGAACAGGTCTTTGCCCCTTTCTAAAAGGGACAGGCAGGCAAGTAGTGAAGAGGCCTTATTAGCGAATGTTTAGTGCTTCAGTGGAAGCTCTGTGTGCAGAGGACCCTCACTCTAACGGCCAGGTTAGGCCATTTGGTGATAACAAGGTCTTTTTAGTCACAGTTATAGATTACAATGTCACTACACCACAAGATTACCATCAAGAAAAATATAGTCTTAAGCTAATCAATTGCCATTCTGAGCCTATTATTTTGAATTATGTTTTTTAGGATTTCTACAGGTCAGGTTTTCATCGGTCGAGCAGAAAATGCCTAAGGAGTGTGACACACTTGGTCCAGATGGTTCTGGACCACACATTTAAAAGCTAATTCACTTCGTAATCTATTTACTTAAACAATGTCTGCTGAGTTACTAAGTCACCGGAAGTACACTGCATCCCAGAGGGAGTTCACAGATGATTGAGATACCACGGTCTCCTGTGCTCCAATCAGAGATCGGACAGGTATACATTTAATAACTAAATCACATTTACTACATCATAGAGTATTTAGTTAGCCATGGATTATGTCATTAACAGCTTCTATTTTGTTTTTGCAGCATTTCCCCTCATTTATTTTTATTTTTTATTCCTTTTTCTTTGTTATTTAAAAATTTGAAAACACCGAAGGTCACAGAAAAGCAGCAACCAGCCATGATGCAGCTGCTTTAAACAGAGAGCATATCTTACAGAATCTGAGGCACACTGATTGTACTATGCGCTGCTATTTATATGCCCCTGGAAAGAAACACACACTTCCAATTAAGCCGACACACTATCAATTTTAAAACGATTCCCAATTGTAGAGACGCCAACTTGTGAAATTAGGAAAATCTTCCCTCTCTGTATCTGTCATTTCAGGTAACCACTGTGCATCGTTCAACACCGACAACAGACACGTGGAAGAAACCCACAGGGGGTGCGATGCTGTACAGTTCCCCATTGTCCATGGTGAAGGCTCTGCATACCTTTCCTTTTCTCACCATTGCCACATACACATCTGCAACATCTCAGGAATGATGCCATAGAACAGTGTTTTTCTTGTGTGTAGTGTGCACGCAGTATGTGCGCGTAGTGTTTGTGGTGTGTAGCATGTAGTGTGTGCAGTCTGCACAGTGTGTGTGGTGCACAACCCCTGTCATGTGTGCAATGTGTGCATTGTATGAGTGCACTACTGTGGTGTGTGCAGTGCATGCATGTGGAGTGTATACCGCGTATGTGATGTGTACCTGGTGTGTGATAAGTGGTGTATAGTGTGCTGTGAGTGCAAAGTGTGTGGTCTGTGCAGTGTGTAGTGCATGTATTGTACATATGCATTGTATGTGATGTGTGGCGTCTGGTGTGTGGTGCATGAACCGTGTGGTGCATAGTGTGCTGTGTGTGCAATGTGCATGGTGTGCGGTGTGTGGTGTGTATGTGTGTGTTAATTGAGGGAGAAACTAAGTGCCAGCCTGCACGCACATGTTGGTACAGAGCCTACTCAGTGTCAGAGGTAGTCTGTCATGAAGAGCTATATTCAACTCTTCGGTGCCGAGTAGAGAATATGAAAGACAAGGTAAGGGAACGAATAAATCAAATAGAAATCTCTCTGCCCCACTTTGTAAACTAAAGTTTTGCAATTGTCCCCTAACAAGTTTCTCGAAAACCAAAATAACTTTGAGCTACTTCAACTTTTACAGTTTCTAATAATTTCCCATTTCTTCTTGGAAACACAAACCCTTTATTTACACCAGAAAACATTTCAACTAAAGTTCAGTTTCAAAGTCAGTTGAGGTGTAGAAAAGTAGGTGCCAGAGAAAGGGAGTAAACAAGGCTGCTGTCCTCCTCCCAATCTTTCGCACTCAGTGGCTGGAGACGTCAGTTCTGTGGCCGATTAAAGAAGAGAAGCTCCCTTCTGCTACGTGAGCTCCGAGACACTGTGCTTATCTTAAGGGCATTTTGACATTAAATATCTTAAAGTACAGTGTACCCTTCCACAACATACTAAGGACTCACATGGCACCCAGAAGTCATCTCATGGGATTTCGAATCACGCAGATCTCGCCTTCCTGGGCCAGGGGGTGCACACACCCAAAAGTGAAGCACACAGCACCCTCCCTATGGAGGGAACTTAGATTTATTGAGTGCTTACTAAGAACCACGCATTGCGCTAAATGATTTTGTTTGTGGTGCTTTATTTAATCAAATGAAGTATGCATCTACTTTGATGTAACTCTGGTGCAGAAATCAAATGTTCTATTTCACATAATGATTAGCTGAGTAAATTACTCTAGTGCAGCTCTGTTTGGGATCCCTGATTATTCAACACATTTGCTTTTGGGGCTGCAGGTGCAGCCTGCCTCTCCAGCATTTTGTATATTTTGAGAAATTTAGAGATTTTGATGTTCTGCTTGGCTCTATTCTATTTGATAAAACAGTTTATGATACCAAATATTTTAAAGGAGAAAGTTTTCCAGGCAACAGGAGCTAGAGAAATAAGCCAGTAAGGGATTTAAATGTGGGCAGACATTTATTTTAGATCTGTTAAACATCCAGAGGGGTTGATGTTCTTATGCTGGTAGCCACTCACATTTTCCGTCCTGTTTAATGTATACTCAAATATATTTCATTGTACAGATTAACTTTAACATCTGCCAAGTAGATTTTGGACAAATTTGCTTGCGTGGGAATTTGATCTGAAGAAAATCATTCCGGATATTTTTAGAGTCATTTCCAGATTCCCTTCCTGGCTTATCACTCGCTGCCAAGCAGACACTTTTGGATGTTCATTTAAAATAATTAGCATAAAGGCAGTGTTTAGAAGTTGCCCATAAGATAAAATCCAGATAGCTTATGGTTCCAGGTAGGGTTTTTGTAAGTTTGCCACCAACTCCCTAGCTCCATTTGCAGCCTCTGGTTCTCACTGACTTTGCATAGTTCAGTTTTAGCATTTTATCCTACTGTATTCGAATTTTACTTGTTTGGGGCTCTTGCTAGAGTGATACACTGAAGGGTAAAAACCATGTCTGTTTTACTTGTTTCCACATCCCTGGAATATGGTTAGTTTGAGGCACATAGTTGGTGTTTGAGGATTATTTGCTAAATGAAGGAACAGGTTCACATTATTTTGATTACCACTATGATTTATGAAACAATTGCTATGATAAAGTGAAATCTGAACTACTGTTAGTTTGGGCATTATTGGCATGAGATAAAATAGCCATGCATCAAAAGGAAATTACTTTCTTGACCTCTGCTTCTTTATGAAAGAAGACCCCTCCCTTAAAGTTTGCACTTCCATAAGCCAAGTGATCCGTCTCTGTCTCTGCCCCTGTCTGTCTCTCTCTGTCTCTCTCTGGATGAACTACCAGAACTTCTGGATTGGAAAGTCAGGGCCGTTGTTCCTGTGGAGGTCACCTTTGCTCTGACGTTTCTGTGTTCCATACATTGGTAGTGAGTTGAGCATTGAAAATCACAAACCTCCTGTATACTTTATTTCTATTTTGAAAATAAATACATAATTTATTCACTTTTACCCCATACCAATGTACTCGACTTGCTATTGTTCTGAGAGGACACGCTGCATCACAAGGCTTAACCACATACAATGTGCGGCTCTTGTAATCAGTTTCACTATTTTATAGCCATGTCTCATATAATCAATAGTATCAGGAGATGAAAATGTAATCCTTTACCTTGGCTTTGGCATGTAGCGCCTACCTATCATCTTCATAGTATCTGTTGGTGGTGAGAAAGTGACATTTTATTAAAGGTATTGTAAAGTTGCACACAAAAATTCCTCAGTATTATTAGTTGATTCTGAAAGCAATTTTTCTGAAGCAATTATTTCTCTTTATTAAGAAAGTGCCAATCTGCAGGCATATTTAAACTCATCAGGATTTCATAAATAAGAAAAGCATAGAATTTGATTACATTCTTTGATAGACTCTCTGTCTCATGGGCTTGGAATTACTTAAAGCATTCATAATGACTTTTCTTCCCTCTTGAATATTGCTTTGTCATTCCAGAGCATCAGTAAATGTACGTAGCACCATTTGGTGGTATGCATATTTGAAGAGTTCAACTTAAACACAAATTTCATTTCTAATCTTAAAAAATGGCAAGATGGGTAATAGAATTTCATGGCACTTATTTTTTTTGGAGGGGGTTCAATGATTAACAGAGAAAGGGATCAGATTTTCTACTATAGGCTGGCAAAAATTTTTATTTCCCTTACATTTTTGGCTTAGGAATTGTCATTCAAAGAGATTACAGATAGAATGACATATTCTTATGCCCTAAATTGGAACCAAGTCTGAAATCCACGTAACCCTCTCCAATTTATAAGCAAGCCCGGATGCCCACCTTTCACCGGCTTCCTTTCTTCTGTTTGAATCAATTCCTAAGATATATTTCAAATGGCATAAAACAGAAAAGTTACTTGATTTTTTACTCTTTTTCCTTCAAACACTTGTGGTATCCTTGGTTACATGCAGTTTGATTTTTTGTTTGTTTTAGGAAAGGAAGTCTGATTTTGTTTAATTTTGAAACTTAAATGATAGAGACTAGTTATGCTGTTATGATGCTTCAAGGAAAGCTGAGATCACTGTTTGTCCCATTTGGGCACAAAAAGAAAATAGAACACATGACAGGGAATTTACCCAATTTCTGTTATAGAGACGAGGCATCCAACAGCATGGAATTTGGGTCCCTAATGAGCTTTATATATGATTCTCTAACTTCAAACCCAGTTTGTGAAGAATTACTAATTCCTTCACTGACTGCTGAAGAAATCAGTTACAAGGTATTTCAATTTTACTCAAAAGAGGTGAGACCTAGTAGAAGAGATGTATGAGACCATGGTCTATCTCAAAGTTAGGAGAAGACAAGGGAAGGTCCAGTAATAAACTATATGCAAGATATACACGTACATACATATATTAGAATCTTTTAATATTTGCAGGAAAATAAATTCACAGAAGCTCTCACTATTAATTACAATGTCTTCAAGTTCGACTGCCTTTACAGACAACCTCTAGCACGGCCCCTGGTACAGAAGCATAAGTGCTAATGTCAACGCACACTTGTTGAGTAACTGAGTAGGCTGCTGTTGCCTAGGGACAACAGATTTTTCCCACAGAGTACTTATATTAGCGCAATCTCATTAAAGAATATCCTTAGAGGTATCCTATATTTCAGAGGCCTCCAATCAGATATAGCAAATTACCCCACTCACAGTCTACCTTTGTCTGTGAGCCTGACAATAACTCAACTAGCATGAAAGTCCCTTCAGAGCTATAAAATGTCCTGGAACAACCACAGGGGATGGGCACTATAGTCCTGGAAATTAAGCCTTCAGCTATGAAGAGGGCTGAGAGTATCAAGGAGTTTGGGACTTGTGTAGAAACCTTGACTGAAATGTGACTTCATTTATTCATCCCAACAATGTAGCTGTATTGTAGCTGTCTATCTTACACATGTTCTTGAGAAATGCAGGTTAGATGTTCCAGTAAAACTGAACCCTTCGGTGAAGATCAGTGCATGGCTGAGTGATGCTGTGGCCTTTGTAATATGATGCACGGCAGCTGGCGTGAGAGCCATGTTGCAGACTGCAGTTCAAGCATGGAGGGAAGTAGTCAAAGAGAAATAGCCTAAAAATTCTGTTGTGACTTCTTTTTTAAAAAACCACCCTACTTAAAAGTGAACAGAACCACGTCATATCTTTACATAATGTCCGTCAATTTGGAGAGATTCTATGGCAGAATTTTTAGAAGAGCCACTGGCAAAGATGGATACACATGATTAGTTGGAAAACTAGGAGGGAAAAAACTAGAGGGGAAGAACTGTAGACATCACAGGAAGGTAGTATATTATCAAGAAGCAGGTTCCAGGCAATAATGTCAAGAGCTGCAGCTGTAAAAACCGAGTAAATTGTTATGGCTTGCCAGCCACTAGGTCATTTTTGACCTTTGAAAAAAGAATTTCAATACTGAGGTGAGGGTGGAAATTTATCTGAAATTTTTAAAGAGTGAAATGGATGAGCAGAGTGGGAAGAACATCTAGAGATGAGAGATTAATGAGACCAGAGGAGAAATAATTGAGAGAGTATCATCTCAGAGGAGGCGCAAATGGTGAGATCAATATTGCTGCCACAGAGGTTGACCTTGAAAAGGAGTTCTTCCGTCCCCTGAGACAGCATAAGTGAAATTTTAGATATGTTTGGAAGAAAAATTGAGAGAGTTCACAACCTCATGATTTATATTCTATGGATTTAAAAAAATTATGTCATCTGTTGAGAAGCAGGAACCAACATGGATCATATGTCTTAGGGGAAAAAATGAAATAAAAGTTTTAAGCAAGGATCAATATTGTTGAACAGTGAATAGGTCATGGTCTCTCTCAGTGGGAAGGGGGCAGAATGATCACGTATGGTTGGCTCTGAGCCAGCATATTTGTATCATGTAGCTTTCATAAGAACCCCATAATATGATAATAAGAGTTGTCTTCATTTCATGGATGAGAAAACAGAAGCTTTCAACATCACTCATCTAGTGGGTACTTGAACAAGATTCTGGCCCAAGTTACATCACAAAACCTGTTCTTTTCTTTCCATACAGTCTTTGACTTCAGACATTTCTTAGGATGACACACAGATGGAGGCTGACAAGAGGGGTGACAGGAAGGAAAGAAAAACATCAGGGTTCATGGTCTCGGCAACAGTAGATGAAATAATTGATCACAGGTTCTGCTGTAGAAGATAAGGAAACCTAGAAAAGGAGAAGGTGAACTATGTGAGTATTGAGGACTTCTGGTAAAATTTCTGATGAAGAACAGGTTAAGGAGAGCAGGAGTGACAGAACTGGAAAGCTAAGATATTATAGGCAGAGATGGAAATTTCAGAATTTCTAAAAGTTATCAGGACTTTAGCTAAAACAAAA